>DWTU01002326.1:0-11667 GCA_018251515.1 Cecropterus confusis | reverse complement strand
ACTTATGATACTTATGATGTTACAACCTTAATTCCGTGAAGGGATTTGCAACCTATGAAATTATTGTATTATTTTAATGTTACAGTTCTGATTACAAAATCTTTACAGCGACAAGAGTTTGCTAGTACGTGACTTGCTTTTTCATGTTATATTAAACTTCAGTAGGTATAGCTATTGATCAAAAAGTAATGTATGCATCATTATCAGGAACTCAGAAACTTATGAAAGTATTTTAAGGTTAAAACATCAAGTGCAAAGCGTTTATTGAAACGCTGTAGTATTGACTCTATTGAGATAAGAGTATTGACTCTATGCATTTACTTAATCATAAAATATATTGCATGATTTATAAGTAACAGATAAAAGTTAATGGTAGGTAAAAAAAAATCAGCTGATAAAACAACAAATCTTTCATTTCCCTGCCTGTCAGTGGTTACTAGGTAACGCATTGTTATACATTACATTCTATATCGAATTTGCCCCGAGTATAAAGGTATTGGTACCTAAAGGGCAGTCATAGAATAATTGTTAAAACATGGTCTTTCAATCGAGTTCTATTAGAAATTATTTCAGCTTTACCTGAGAGTTTTTTAAAATAAACTCAAAGATATGTAAAAGCCTACCAATTCGCACTTGGCCAACGCGGTGAACTATGGCGTAAAAATTCATTGTCAGCGAAGACTCGTGCCCAGCAGTGGGACAAAAACGGTTTGACGACGACCTAAATTTAATACAAGCAAGGGGTGTAAGACCAGGTAGACTGATGACCTGGAGAAGACGGCGGGCTACCGCTGGATTCAGATAGCGCAGGACCGGTCGGAGTGGCGTAGATTAGGAGAGGCCTATGTCCAGCAGTGTACTTTTAAGGACTGATGGATGGAAGGGGTGTCAAAACAACAACAAGATTTTTTTATTTATTTCATTTATTTTCAAGGTACGTGTACCTACATCCAGTTTTGTTTATCTACATAGTACTAATTAGCCATTTGACGAATTCATATCTTGTATTCTTTTTCATTACTAATATTTTTTATATTGCTAAATTGTACGTTGAATATGGTTACGATTCATGAAATGGTAACAACTTTAAAACTTTTAAAGTGAGGATCTAAACTTTCTGTTCTACACATCAATATAATTGGCAAAATGTCTAGTCTAATAAGCAAATTTACATCAAGATTTAAAATTTATTAAAATTTTCTACTTCTACTTTCAACGAGAATAAAATGTTTCTACTACTTTTAACGACAATTTTTCTACTAAACTTTTGACATTCAACTACTTTTTTTATTTATTATTGTCCGATATATGTGGACCTACTAGTTTATTGTCAGTTTAGAATGATCTCTCACCACTTCCAGGACAAATTAGGTATATAGTAAACCATATTCAACGAAAAACACTTATATTTACCATGTCTTATTTAGATACAAAATACATGGTCGGTGTTATCGTCCTGTTGAATGTCCTGCTTTATTGAATAAAAAAAATGGCTTAACTTATGAAAACTTTGGTCAGTTTCTAAAAGATTTGCGAACAAGAAGTGTGTCTAAGATATTACTCATCCCGATCGATTCATCGTGATAAATCCTTGACCAAGCAAAACTACGGTTACAAAGTAATGTTCGTGATTCCAAACCATCAGCTTCTCGGTCGCAATTCTTTGAAACAAACCTTAACATATATTCGCGAGATGTCTATTAGCTTACAAGATTTACATGTCTGTCATTAATTTGACATAATATATTGTTTTCTATTTCGTATATATATCTTAACTGTAATGGCACAAACAAAATTTTGAGTTATATCAGATTGTTTAGAGCTTATCATAGGATGGTAGCTTTGTATGTCAGTACTAAGATCATCGTCGTACTACATCATATGTATGAGAACGCTATTATAACAATATATACCTTTACAATAAAATAATGATAGCTTTCTAGTATACACATTACCTACATGGCAAACGAATGTTTGGTCTATAAGAAGTACTAAACTAATAAACTAAATAGGTACTTAGAATGATATAATTTTATTGTATATTTGCAGTATATACGGAAAATCTTTTGAGCTTGCTTTGTGCATAAGACAGTGCTCGAATAATGAATACTTAAAATTTAATGTTTTTTTCAATCTGCCGTAAATACTTACTTAAAATGTTATTAAATTTTCCTTATAAATAAATCTGTACAATGAACGAAACATAGATTTTTGTGGTGGTGTGCAATAAAATTATGAATAGGTCAGGCAAGTCGAAGCTAAAGGCAAGATCGACAAGATACGATTTATGGAATATGTTCTACTTGTGCAGTAAATGATTAACGTTAATCCAGTGACTGGCAAGAACACGTACCTATAACAATTATTGTCTGCACATTTTCGGAATAACTAACATATAAAAAAATCGTTATATATGTTAACAAACTGTCGTAATTTTTAACGTAAATAAAAAGAGACGGACGAAGAAACAAACATGTTGTGTGTTTCTTTCTTGAAATAAGCTTGATCATAATTTGCGATTTAATGTTTGTTATACAAATGTAATAAAAATTAAAAAATGCATTTTCCTGACATATAGACCTGACCATCGTAATCAATTTCACAGGATAGTAACTAAACTAATTATCACAGTTTTAAAATTAAAATTACACGCACTTAAAACTAAAACTTTCATGAAAGGTGAACATAGCCTTCCTTAGTCTAAATTAATAAATAACTTATATTTTGTAGAGTGCTTCATAACAGCACCCGGTAAGAAATATTTTTTTACAAATGAAAGATTGATAACAGTTCCTTTACAAAAATAAGTAGAAGAAAATAACAAATTGTTTATATAACTATAATAAAATTCTTGCTTTGAAGTTTTCTCAACAAACTAACACTAGCCATCACAAAAATGGCACGAGGGGCGCGCGTGCGCACTATTAAGTAAAACAGTCATTAGTTGCGAGAGATCAGTCTATACGTTGTACCTGACACGGTACGTTCACTCCGCACTTACACAGTCGTCTCGTTCCTGCGAAGCGGTTGCAATTCGCGTTGCAGGTCGTTATAGTATTCGTGGTCGGACATGGATTCCTCCTCCACCGACCTTTGTGGCAGATACTTACTCGTCCCGGGCTGAGGAGTTGATTCACTGCCACTGCCCTCGCTGACGCACAGCGATTCCAGTGGGACTGGATCTGTTGGTATCCCCAGGGTTTGAGGTGGTACACTTTGATCAGACATCAAATACTCCGGGTTATCCACACACCTTTTCGACCCAACAAAGCTGCCGTAACGTAACTTCTCTAAATCTTGTCCTTCTGCGCCTTCGCCGATCAAATCCATATATGTCGAAGCGTTTTGATTTTGCTGTGGTGAAGGCATCAGGTAGTCGTCTTCATCCAGTGGTAGGTTCAACTTGAGGTTACCGACTTGCGCTTCCTTAATTTTAGACATCGTGTCAAAGTTTCCCTCCATGCCTTCGGGTCTTGTCTTCATGGGGTCGCTACAGTATCTGGAACTGGAGCTTTCAGACGCACAAACGCCATTGTTATAATAATGACGCATTTCCGGCCCGTCAGGGTTGGTCTGTTGGCTGTACCTCAATAGGTCTTGATCCCAGTTATCAGGTCTGTTCATGCCATCGGAAACTGCACCTTCGAGATGGCTGGGAGTGGTAGGCCAAGACGCAGACGTGCAAGCTTTCAATCCAGTATTTTGCGATTCAATTCCAGTTCCGCCGATGCCGGAGTTGCAAGGCGTAGCACCGGGTACTTGTTTTAATTTCGGTTGTAGGTATTCATCAGCCTCAACCAATGACTCTGGTCCATCCATTGCCGACGAAAGATTCCTTATCATCTCCTTCTCATCCTGTAAGCAATTGAGACATTTAAATATGATACATACGTATTTCATCATTCTATGTTTTATAGTGTCCGATCGAAGGTCGATTTTTGGCCAAAGCCGAATCCGAAGATTATTATTTTGCTGTCGCCAAAACCTTTGGCCGAAGCTGAAGGATTAATATCCTAAAAAAAGTTCTAAATTGACAAAAAGTGAGTATTTTAACGATAAACAATTTTTCTACGTAAAGGTTTATGTTTATTGTATATAAACGACTTTTAGAGTTAGTAACAATTACTTTGCTATTTGTCAAAGTATATACGAGTATTTACACTGTACTTCATTATCCCTATCGCGGAGTCGTACATTCGTTACAGTTTGTTCAATTTTGGCGCTTGCTAGAAACCTTCGGCATAGGCCGAAACTTCGGCCCATTATGGCCGAAGCCGAAAATTTCGCTGAAGGTGTTTTTTTGGCCGAAGTTGGTCGAAGCCGAAGCTTCGGTTGGACATTAAAGTCTTATAAAAAAAAAGAATTTAAACTCAGTATTTTCTGAAAGGTTGAAGAACCAGTACGGTTCGATCGGATAGGTACGTTTCTGTGAAAGGCTGTTTGCCGGCTGACTTATATATACTTATATATATAACAGTTCTGTGTAAAATTGGTCACAGATGTCCATGGACGGTAATTATCACTTACTATTAGGTGAAATGCAATTCCGTGCTACTTCAATGTAATAGCAAAATATATGTAATTTTTCGTACCTGAGTGGAATAGGATGGCAATCGCATAAATTTGTCGCCAGGAATTACAAGGTATCGTCCGGGGTCTCTTGCCATTTCCGCAAACGTATCAGCGAGTTGTTTAAACGTTGGCCGGCTGTCGGCGTCTAACATCCAACAAGAAACCATCACGCAGTATATGTCCAATGTGCAGATAGTTGGTTGTGGTAATTTCAATCCATTCTCAAGCAACTCTGGTACATTTCTAGCTGAGATATTAGCATATGGACGTGCTCCGTAACTCAATATTTCCCAAATTGTCACGCCAAATGCCCATACATCGCTTTTGTGTGTGAATATTCTATGTTGGACACATTCCAGAGCTAACCACTTAATAGGCATTCTACCACCGGCCGCCTTGTACTCATCTTCATTTATATCTAACAATTTGGCTAAACCGAAGTCAGTAATTTTAACACAATTCGGTGTTTGTACAAGCACGTTTCGTGCGGCCAAGTCTCTGTGTACAAGTCTTTTATCCTCAAGGTAAGCCATTCCACGAGCAATTTGTGTGCACCAGTTAAGGAAGGCCTTTGAACCTATTTTCTCCTTGTGTGTTCTGACGTAGTCAAGTAAACAACCCAGCGGCATAAGTTGCGTGATTAGCATCATTTGATTAGTCATGCAGACAGCAAGTAACTGAAGTAGATTGGGATGATCTACACTGGCCATGATGTATGCTTCGTCTAAAAATTCCTTGCTAGTGTTAGCTCCCGTTCCATCTTTTAACACTTTTATCGCTACAGGTATTTTAACATTTTCCCCTTCTGGTACCCAAACACCTTTATACACTTTACCAAAGGCACCGAATCCGAGCATGCCACCTCTTCTGAGTTCTGCTTCTTTAACAATTCGTAATTTCGCTAAATTTGGTTTAACATTGGTAGGTCGTAGCGGTTCATTATCTTCGCATCCTGTTAACACCATTGTCATTTTAACGGCCTCTTTTTTAGCCTTAGCTTTCTGTCGGCATGTGTATCCAATTATACCGAGGATGACTAGTAGAAGGAAAGCAATAACTAAAATGATAACCAATACAGTTGGAATTTTAGCAGTTGCCATAGACTGGTGATCATTGGCTAATTCTGAACAATATGGTTCATCGATAGGATTTTGTAAAAGTTCATCAAAGTAAATTTTATAAGGGAGTTCTTCCGGGCATACATCAGTGCAATTATATGACTGCTTGTCTTTATTCGAATTAGCATCATTCATGTAAATTTTCAGATTTTTACATTTGATACAGTCCATAGAAGAAGGGCCAGTGCAGCGATCGCATTCTTTGTGGCAAGGTGTGCATATTTTATTAACTTTATCTGTAAAGTGATCTGGAGGACATTCATCTTCACATTGGTCTCTTCTTTTAAACCCATTGCATACTTGACAAACCTGGGCGTGAATACCAAATCCGGTACACTTGATACACAGGGGATGACACTTACGACAGACCACTTTGACTTTTCCTTCAAGTGGCTTAACATTTTCAACCCATTCATTATAGTAACCATCTGGGCAAGGCTCGTTTTCTCTGAGGCAACACAAAACTGTAGCTTCAACGCTTATTATAGCTTTTTTACAAGCATTGCATCCACCCACGCCAACCATATTTGCTCCTCCTGTACAACCGTTAATACAATTATAGTGACAGGGTTGACATGTGCCGTTTTCAGAGGGATATCTTGATTCAGGACATTCCGCGACGCAGTACGGTCCATCCCGTACTCCCCTGCATTTAGTGCAATTTGCACGACTGGGGCCAATACATCCTTCTAAACATTCAGCATGACACTGTTCACAAGTCTTTGGGCCGGCCTTGTACAGTCTGCAATGAAAAAGACTAATTTTAATCCACTTTGCTAGAAAAAATATCTTAAGGACTAGATACTAGATACATGAGGATTTGGCATGCTGACATATTAGATATTAAAATGACAAATTATCACAAATATAATATATATAATTGACTATCGCAAAATTAATACGAGTATACAATATGCAAAAGACAAATCTTGTTGCGCAATTTTTGTCAACTAACGATATTCTACGTAGCAAGAGATCAGTCAGCGTGTCTAACGAACAATGAGGCCAGCATGGCGCTAGGCCGTCGAACCGGTAAGAGTTGAGCTACCCACACGTATTTCAGTTTTGTTATGGAAATCAACCTCCCATATTTGATGAAGGCTGCCACTAGACTTTATTGATGCACTTCAGCGGCAGCCAGATATCATTGTAAATTATGTCGTTAAAAAGAAGTATTGCAACATAATTGCTTTTGTTTATTATGCTTCAACCAATAGCATGATATAAGTATAAAAAACAAAAATATAAGTATAAAAAGAAGATAATACCATTGACACTAGCGAACAAAATTCTTATAACAAGAAATTGCATAGCGCACAGCATTTATAATTCAATTATGATTTATAAATGTTATTTCATAAAAATAGATCAGTTTTAATACAAACCCAGGAATAACGCTGCAGTTCTCAATGCAAGTTTCTTGGAATTTATAATTTCCGCATGACAAGCACTGGTCAGGACCTGGACCCCAGCACCCTTCAGATGAGCATTGAGGATCACACACCATATTCGCTTTTTCTGTTAAAAAATAATGATTATGGAACAAATATTTACATAACACATCATGTAATTATGGAAAAAGAGAAATAAATATTGTCTGCAATTGAAAGTTATGCGACGCTGTTAATAGAGTTAGTGTTGTATAAAAAAATAAGCAATATTTGTAATGTTTAATCCAATTCGCATCAGGCATTTTAAACGCGCTAGAAATATCGCAAATGCTTTTATTAAAATACATTATTATAACTAATATGAGGATCCTCACAAAGCGCATTCGCACAAGGACTTACCACACATTCTTTGATCGCCATTTTTCTGAATAATTTGTTTATGATCCCTGGATTTTACCAGAATATTCCATGCAATTTTGTCAGCGAAGCATAGGTTCCGATTTTCCATTATGGCTATTGCGCCAGAGTTGACTCTTTTCAAAGATTTCAACCCAAGTGATTTTAAAGATGTCTTTACGATGTAAAGCGATGCGAAAAGATTTTCGACGACTTGACGTCCACCAATAACTTCTAGGTTACGGAAGTAGGAAAGACTTGTAAAATTTGGATGGAACGCCTGAACATTCAAATAACCGGTGACTTCACGGACCGTGCTGAATACTTCTAATTTATCTGGATCCATCGATATATATCGTTCCCCAAAAGAATAGTCTGGATTCACATGTTGGAACCCCGTAAACGTCATTTCCAAAATTTCTATTGAACCATCTATTATGGTACAATCTTTAAATGAATCGATGTTGCCGGAGTGTATTGGCTTCTCAGCGCGGCACGTTTTTGGACAGGTTACGTTACACGGTATGCATTCTCCGTTTACATCTGTTTTATTTGGTGGACAGCTTCTTACACATGCTCCGTTATCTTTCAAGAGATGTTCAGGGCAATTTCGCACACACGTTGCACCATAAGCGTATTTTCCATTCGGATTAGGCTCCCATGAATACGTAGTAGGATTGTAAATTTGCATAGGTGGACACTCTTGCGAACAAGTGCCTTCATCGTAGAAATTACGACATGCGAGACATTGACTTGGCAAAGGTCCAGTGCATCCTCCAGCGCAGAATGTATTGCAGCAATCTCGTGGGTTCGGACCAAAACAGCGACCTTGTGCGCATTGAGGGCTGCAATTCGTTTTCGAAAACTTTTGACAGTTTTCAGGCCCATCGCCCCAGCAACCGGCTTCACAACTTGGATGACAAGGCGGACATACTCGTTCCTGTGCCGTAAAACTGTATACGAACACATAAGTTGCGTTAACTCCCGTTATGATCTCTTCCCAATTTATTGTTTTAACGTGACAGAGATTATAGTTTTTATAGATGCCGACGCTTCCACGGAGAACATCTCGCAGTGCAGGCAGTTCTAGAGTAAATGCTGAAGACATCGTTACCATCAGTGCAAACTCTTCTTCTCGTACGTTGAGCTTGAAGAGGGTCCGCCCGCGGATGATTTGCAACTGTGGCAAAACTATGTGTTTAACGTTCACGTACGCAATCAATACGTATCCTGTCACTTCTCTGATATGCTTTAAGAATGATAGATCCATCGTTTCATTTTGCAGCCATGTCAGTTCAAGGTTTCCGTCCACGTACGTGCAGTTTGTGAAGCGGTCTCGAAGATTCCGGTAATGAGTGTCGCGGTTCGAAGGGACCGACATGCGACCGTTAGTTCCGATGCATACTGAAATAAGAGAGTGATGCAACGTCAGTTATAGACATATTTTAAATTCATTTTATTTTTGTCATGTATTATTGAATAGAAAAAAGTACAACTTTGCAAACTGTTGAATTACGTCATTGTTAATAAATATGTCTATAATATTTTTTACGTTTCTAGGGCCTAGTATATGTAAATTTTAAAACACAAATTAAATAAAAATAAATAAATATAAAATAAAGATATAAGATAAATATAACACAAAAATGAAATGCTGTTACTAACTATAGAAATAAAAATATGGATGACGCGGTAGCTTCCGATTTATTATCTTAAGGTAAGATATTATTGATAGATTTGAAAGTAAAGCCTGAGTAAACCAGTATCTATACCGTAAGTAGATCCTATAAAGTATTACGAGAGAAATTTGAGCACTAAGCAAAAGGTTGCTCATAAAAAGTATGTAAATCTTAAGTAGCGAAGTTATCAAGAATTTTCCTTAAATGGCCAGTGGCAGAAGTTATAAGTAGATACACGAGAAGTCATTTGTAGCCGATGGACAAGTTTGGTGTTGCGCGCATCCATCGAGGAGGCGGTACTATGTGGGCGGCACCAAAGCCAGTTTCTTCTACTACGCTACACGTAACACCGCTATTTGTGATCAAACTATGAATATAGTCTACAACGACGCTTTGTTGCAGCGGAAGGTATCGACCCATGGAACATAAGTGTGTATGTAGCACGTATAAAATAAGAGTCGCGTGCCCGTTTACCGTTGTCCAAGTTATTTTACAATGGTCAACTTAATCGAAATAAGCATTGGCGTTTTAGTTTTACATTCAAACTTAAAGCCGTTTAATTTTGACTCTTTAAATATTTAGAATATCAATATTTTATGATTATGTAAACAATAGAAAATATGTTTCTAACTATTGAAGTAAAACATTAAAAACTTACGAGTCAAGTACTATTCGCGCGTAACTCTATTCATTTTAATACTTCATTTTACGGATTACCTGTTCCAGAAGAATTTCGAACAAACAGATGCAAAGTGAAATCTACCTGCATGGAGGGACAATGGATTTTTTGTTACCATTGTCAATGTTCGAGTACATCCACCGTTCTGGTTATTTGATATTATTCCTAAATACACATTTAAGTTAAGAGCTTTATCTTAAGCCTCGTTTTAAACATTAGCCGCTAATTGTGTCTATTTGTCTGAGTGTAACGGTAGATATCGTTAGTTCTCCAATGTGTAGGTATCTACATGCGCGATTTTTATTTAACATAAGATACAGGTTTTACGATAACATGTGACGATGATGTGGTAAGTCGTGTTACTCGTACTTATTTTTCAAGGTCTTTGTAATGTTATTTAGGTATTAAATGTTACTGACCGTTGGATAATTTACTGGTTATTTCAAACCGTACAAATCAAATAGAATTTATAAAATATTTTAAAACCCGACCAAATCGAATATACCCATGATTCAATACTGGCACATATTTTGTAAACACCCATACTATTAAGCCAAGGCACTTCCCACGTATGCACACGGCCGATTTTAAATGTCGCCGGATAGTACAGAGCGTGCTTGTGATTTATGATGGTTGAATTTGGTCGTTTAATGTGTGGGTAGTAGAAATCCGGTGTCCGGTCGACCCAGATGTACTGGCGATGACATGAGCGATAGTATTGAAATGTGGAAGTTACGTCGCGCTCACTGCCTCTGGTCCGTCATAGTCGCAGATGGTTGCTTAATTACACACAAACCTTTGACAGCGTAAACCCTGCCAGCTAAATTGACATTATCCCACGATCAAGAAGCATACCATAATATAAGGATACCACTTTTCACAATACATCCACCTGAGAATCCGAATAACTTGAAGAAGCACAAAAGAAGCTCAAAGATGAGCGAATAATATGCCTATTCAATTTTATTTGCGCTAAAGACGCGATCGAGTTCACGAGCGGTCTTTTCTTAACCAATCGCTCAACTTGTGTTCCTATAAGTGCTTAGTGTGTAAAGCTCGGCGACTGGTTTGTCTCAGGGCAATGTTTTTATCCAGTTACTTGCATTCTGAAGCATTGGAACCAGTTTTGTTCCACTAACATTTAATTCGGGTAACTCGACCTTTCACTACAATTTCTTATTGTGTATCATAGCTCGCCCGTCCGCCTAACTTTGGTCGTAGTGAGATGAAAGTAAGCCAGCATTGTATATCGACTATAGTTTATATACTGTTTAGAACTCCTGCGATTGATCACTTGTGACTGAACGGCGTTTCGTAAATTTCCACAGTGAAATATTTTTTTTCATAAAATACCGCGAAATACGATAAAAGGTAAAGATCAGCGAAAGATAAAATAAAAATAAACAATGGGGGTTTATATAAGCTACAAGTAACTTCATTTACAATATTAGGGATTTTTTTATATCAAATATGCCTACACTTAATTTAGTAAGTTCGGTATTTTGTTGTATATTTCACATATTTTGTGTATTGTAGAATTCATCCACATAATAATTTTTTATTAGATATTCGTAATAGCTTTTATGTACTCTTTTTTACTAAAGAAAAATTTGATTTACTGATTTATTGTTTATTGTGGCATTACTATCACAGAAGTTTAATAAAGACTATGGTTTTTAGGATTCCGTAGCCAAATGGCAAAAATCGGAACCCTTATAGATTTCGTTATGTCTGTCTGTCTGCCCGTCTGTCTTTATGTCACAACCAATTTCGGGAAATATTAAGACTACAGAGTTGAAACTTTGTAGATAAGTGTATTCTGTAAACCGCTT
>DWTU01002325.1:0-11668 GCA_018251515.1 Cecropterus confusis | reverse complement strand
GGTGCGTGCCTGGGATTCGAACCTCGGTACCCTCGATTGAGAGGACGAGTTTCAACCATTCGGCTATCACTGCTCACTGATTTTAGATATTTGCACAGAATTCATAAATATGATGACTAAAAGGTACGATTCCGAGGTACGAATATTCTCGTCACTAATTAGTATGACAAGAACAATGGAGCAGGCAATGTATGTATGTAAATAGAAAGTTGGATGCTAATAGACCGCTCATTACGTAGTAACGCAGAAACTAGCATATTATGCCGATATGTAGTGCGAAGAATGGCATCAATTATTATCATAAACGGTGCATGATGCATGAGACGAATGGTAGAAAACGGGATGCTGGGAATATCCTTCGCTTTTGTGCGTCCCAGACAGTATGATTAAACTGAATCTGAAACGTTTTACAAGTGTCTATAATGTCTATTGTTCAAATTAGAAATGAGAAATGATTTGGCATTTGAACTTTTAGTTACTAATAAATTAGTCCATTATTTTCTATATTGTTATGCATTGCATAATGCGACAGTAATAATATTCTAGGTAGGTAAGTATAGGTTGACTGACCGTTATTTTACCTTTCAATGTTCTATTGAGTTCATTCCCCCTAGTTAGGTCCTTCTTCTTTTAACGGGTCTACACTAATACGCATCACGTATAGAAGCATTAAAACACATAAATTTCATAAAGCCAGACACGTTTGGTCTCTTATTATATTAGGTACTCGTGTAGAAGCTGCGCGACGCCAGACGTCGGTCACGGAGACGCTCTGCGTCTGGCGCCGCTCTTCGCCTCCCATTATAACAATATACGAATAAGGCAACACGCTCAATTTTATGAATTTTATCTAGTAGTCCGCCTACGATACAATTATACTATCAAATTATGTTTACTCAATTCGAATAATAATTTACAACATTTAAAACAAAATTAAGGATGATACATATCTGACAAATAGCATGAATGTACAATATGCATAATGTAATTTCTGAAATGAAATGAAATGAAAATGACATGAAAGGTCTTTATTTTGTATAGGCCTACGGGGGCACTTACAAATTGTCATTTACAATATTTTTTCTTACACTACCACCGGATCGGAAGCATATTGTTTCGTTCTTATAATAACAGGTACTTATAAAGGTACTGTGTATATGTAAGACTATTTTTCAGGTTTCAAAACGCTTACAAATCCGCCAAAAATCAACACCAGCACCCGATAACATTACTTATAGGCATAACAAAACACATTATTTCTCTAAAATTAGTTTCTTCTGGCTTAATTCTCTACTTTATCGGGGCTACGAAACAGGGCTAGAACAAGATGATTTGGGCGAATTACCAGAAGAAGAACGGTCTAACAAGTATTATCAAAAGTTCAAGAGAATATATAATAAACAAGAGGTAGGTATAAAATTAATCGTTTTACTGTTCGCATCGTGTTACGTCTTCCATTTTTATGTTTTTTACGTTAAAATAATTTGTGGGACATATTTATTAAAGCAGATGTTTATAATTCAGGCAACAAGAACGAAAGAGAAAAGCCCGAGCATGTGGCAATGCTTTATTCAAATAATATGGCCTAACTTTTATATCGCCGGCGTAATGAAACTATTTGGTGATTTAATTGGAGTTATACCGCCATTAGGATTGGCAGTTATTATAGAGTTTATGGAAAACCCTGTTACATCATACGATTCGAGTTCTCCAGTAACGATAGAGGAATTTTTGAAAAATGGATACGTAATGTTGCTTGTCGTAACATTGGCTCTTGTTCTTCAAGCTTTTCTCTCACAAAATTCAACACACTTAGTGACTGTCGAGGGGACTCGACTGAAAACGGCTTTACAGGTAATATACATACACATATACACATACTTACTACATGAGTAAATCATTTTTATATAAGTAAATGGAAAAAACATTTTTTTTAAACACTTTATTAAATCGTTTCATTATTTAAGAGCATGGTGTATGATAAATGTATGCGTTTGGCATCATGGTCACCGTTAGAAACAGGCAACGATGAAGAAATGCCGCTTTTATATTCTTCAGAAGATGAAAACTTAACCCAGCCTGGACTTCTCACTAATCTTATATCACAGGACACATACAACATAATGTCTTGCGTTTGGATATGTCATTACGTATGGGCTATACCGCTAAAAGTAAGTATAATCATTAACATTTCTATTTTTCAAATAAATACATAATTTTTTAAACAAATTTATTTGTTTTAGGTTACAGTCATATTGTACCTCTTGTATAATAAACTTGGAATAAGCGCAATAATAGGCACAATTGCCAGCATTTTCCTTATCACGCCACTACAATTCTTCATTGGCAAGAAGCTTTCTGATAATTCGAAGCACATCTCTAAATGTACGGACCACAGAATCTCAAAAATCTCGGAAATACTGCAAGGCATAAACGTCATAAAATTATACGTGTGGGAAGACCTGTTTAACGAGAAAATATTACAGTTAAGAGAAGTTGAACTTAAACTGCTTAATAAAGATTCTATATACTGGGGATTTCTAAGTACGTATGTACAGAGTGTGTAGACACGTTAAACATAAATGTAAGAAAATCATTAGTCTTACGGTTTATTATTACATATACATAACTTAAGTACATTATAAACACTATTTTTCAGCTTTCACTACTCAAGTTTCTACAATTCTCGTGACGGTTGTAACGTTTACAATGTACTACTTTCTAGAGGATAGTAAAGGTTTAACAACAGTCAACGTATTAGCTGGACTGGCACTCTTCAATCAATTGACTATTCCTCTTCTGATCTTGCCGGTGACTGTGCTGATGATAATACAAGCTATGGTAAGCAGAAACGGAATTAATCATATCATTATTACGGTAATTATTTTCTTTGACGTGTCGCTACCAGTAGATAAAAGGAATTAATTGTCTGTTTAGGTCAGTACTAAAAGGATAAAAAACTTCTTGGAACTCCCTGAATCAAGCAACGTTCGGGAAGATAACAATGACGATTATTGTTCACAAAACATACCAAAGATGCGAAATAATTTAAATCGTAATAATATGTGTTATGACAGCAATGAAGGGGAAATAATACTCCCAGTACAAAATGAAGCTGTCAATTTAGATTCGGAAGATCAATTCTCGGATGACGACACTTGCAATGTGGAACAAGAACTAGAATATTTGGTTAGATTTAGAAACGCAGCTTTCTCTTGGAAGATGAAGGATAACACGTGGCTAGATGTTGATGATCTAGAAATTCCAACAGGTAATATTGCGGATTAAAAAATCAAACTTATATCATTTATTTAGTGTTATTACATGATAAAAACGTCTTGTTCTTTTAGGGAAATTAATAATGATAGTTGGCTCTTCTGGATCCGGCAAATCGTCATTGTTGTCTGCGGTACTCGGAGAAATGCACTTGGAACGAGGTGACGTCAGTATTAATGGGTAAGAATAATTATGTACCTACTTTGTGGTTACAATTTCAACTAATTTATTCTAAACCCAAAAAACTAATGTTTGTTACTTAAATACTTCTATGACTTACATGCAAGAAGAATTTTAATAACCTACTTGCTGGACTTGTAGTAACACTTGTAAAGTCGGCATGCTTGAAACGTCACATAATGGCCAGTGGTTCCTCCGTAGCTATTTTATACTTTCACTTACGCCCTGCATACGATTACTTTTACTATGCAAACTAAGTATAATGGCAACACATACTTGCAGTGGAAAGTCTTTTGATGGTCAGAAGGTTGAATTAATTTATTCTAAAGCTTTTCGTAATTGCTCCATTTTACGTGTTGTTTGAAAGTTGCAATTGGGACGATACGCAAATTTACAAATTTTCTGACATTCCTAATATTTTTTAATTTGTTAAGGAGTTTATTTCTTGATTTCTTTTTGATGTAAAATTGTTGTTTTTGGATAGTTGATCTAAATATAAAAAAAAAAACTTTTTTAATCTTCTTATATTTGGGTTTATTAAAAGAATGGATATGGTGGTCCATATATACGTTTAAAGATCTCGCACTTATGGCATTTAGCAACGACTTTAGTTAGCATACCTATTTTATGGATGCTTTGCTAATTGTGTCAAATAAGCGAAACCTGTAACGAAACAGTGAGTGAAGACACACCTTAATATATATTTTTTTCTTAGAAGATAATCTGTTTTTAATATAGAAGTACCAAACAAGCATGTAGTTCATCTGACGGTAAATGGTCACTGCCGCCCATGGACATCTATAAACAACTCCATACAGAAAAAGCGTTATATCTGATGTCAATCGCAGATGCGTTCCTACTCCCAAGGACTACGATGGTCGCCTCATATGAAAGTGAGCCTGCAACCACACCACCACCGACCGGCAAGCACTGTTACATACCAGAAATAGATGTGGCGGTGGTCCTCCCTGGTCGACGTTTACTCGTTCTAGCATATTGGAACCATTCTGATATTGAAATATGAACGGTTATGTGTGTTCACCACTAGGAAGTGTTCCATATGGTACGCGGGTCAACCTCCGTGGCTGCTGGAAGGTTCGATACGGGAGAACGTGGTGATGGAAAACCCTTGGTGCCCGAAGCGGTACTCACATGTCCTCCGAGCCACCGGTTTGCGCCCCGACTTACAACTTTTACCCGGTACGCAGCTGTGAAAGTCGATTGGTAAAACGCACTTTTATCACATATTGTACAAATGTCCCCATTTAAAGAACTTAAGCTGGGTGAAAATTACCGCACTATAATGGGGATTGATGGATTGTGATGGAAAGCTTTTAAGCAGTCTTTACCTGCCCATATATAATTGTAAAACGGTACTAATAACCTTCTTATAGTAAATCTACATCATATTTATCTACCTAGATACTAGACCCTCCGATTAACATACAATTTGATGACACGCCATCAATAAAATTATTACTGTGGTGCCGACTGCCGGATTCATAACTTGAATACTGAATTTATGGTACGCTCGAACGTTGACTATAAAACTAGCACTGAATCACTTTTATGAACCGCCAAAGGATGTATTCAAAGATGACATGCAAAACAATCGCGATATGCCCGACGATAACATTGCGGTGACGTATGAAGCTGGTCATTTAAATAACGTTCCTAACAATGGTAATGACGCTGTAAATAATAAGTACTTGATATATCAAGTACTATTATACTATAATTGTGTCAATAAATGATGTTTTCATTTTCTGGTTGAAGTAGCAATCCAGCGAAAAATGTCCAACCAATTCCATATAAGGCAGGAGTTCTTCCTGAAACCGATCACATGCGTTACAACTTCTAAGGACCAAGATAATCGTATCATACGGTACCTATACAAAAGCTGGCAGATACGTCCTTCTTATTGTAATAGAATTAATTAATAATAGAGTGTCTCCAATTTATCAAATTTGACCTCGGTTGTGCCTTTTTTGTATTGGTTTGTACCTACTCGTATTTGACTTATTTTTATTAAGAGTTCCAACTTAGTCCTTTAAAATAGGCATTTGTTTTCGACTCTAAGATAAGTTACACTTTTGTTTTGTGAATATTTATGGGTATTTTAATAATAGGTATTTGAATATTTTAATACGATTCTGCGACCAGGACCAAGGCTCCTTCCAATGCTATCTATGAGTCTTGCAATTAACGCCATTTTGTCATTCCATAGAGCAAAATGAGAGGTCGATATGCATGTTTCAAGTTACTCGGCCGGTTAAATGACTCGCGGCAGATGTGATGCATCGCTATACCCTTGCCATGGTGACGAACCAAGCTATTCCAGATCCGCCCTTAATATCACGGAACTTCGAAGGAAATGATAACATGTCATGTTGCCCTACTGTGACATGTTTCTGGTGTATTTGTCTTTGTGTCTTTCATATAGCAAAAATGTAGCAATGATTGTGCAGAGGGCGACGCGACGCGGCTAGGTAGCCACGGTGCGCCGCTGTCAGGCGGACAACGCGTGCGCGTGTGTGTGGCGCGTGCGCTGTACGCGCGCGCACGTCTGCTGGCGCTGGACGAGCCGCTGGGCGCGCTGGACGCGGCGCTCGCTCGACACCTGGTTGCCCGCGGGTTGCTGCCCGCCGTACGTCGCGGCCGCACTGTGCTGCTCGCCACAAACAGGCTCGAGCTGCTGCACTATGCTGATTTGGTAATTCTATAAACAAAATTAAAAAACTTCCAACTCCTTTGTAGGATTGTCTAAATATGGATGCCGTGGAAATACCCAAAACTAAGTTGACAAAGTTGAGTGGGCCCCAGTTTCGACCAGGATCACCGACACAACTATTTATAAAGTGAAGCAGTTTTTGCGTGACGGTTGAAGGGTGCCGGCTGACTTACGTTTGAGGCGACCATCTTAGTTTTCAGGAGGGTAATATACCTATCAGATGCTCATATTCAATAAAATTCATGTCATAAAATGAGTTGTTTACAATTGTCCACGACTGTAGTGTCCACTTACCATAAAATCATAATTACGTAACGTAAAAAAAAAAACAATTATGTATTTTAATTGCTAAATTAATCATGTAGGTATATATTATACGACCGAACGAGACATTCGCTGTTGATGTCGTCAATTATCGTCCTTCACATACAAAAATTACAAAATACGTGTTTAACAAGCAAGGTCAGCTATGAATTCATGGACATGGACCAATATTTTTTATCAAACTTCTTACTATATGCAGAACCGTTTGCATAAACTAAACACAAACCTTCAACAGTTCTTAAGCTTCTCTAACTTAATACTTCTCTAACCGAACTTGCTCGAAATAACATCGATCAAATAGATATATAGCAGCAAATAAAAAGTAAGTAGGTTTGAAAGGTTGTTTCAAAAGGTACCCACTTACTTTCCAACCATTAGTCTTTCCTTTCTTCTTCTATGGCTTCCTGTCTTTGAAAACCGATTGACCCTTTTCTTGTAGCAAAAGTTAATCTTTCTTAAGTAGTGTAAACATTTACACTAAAGGGACTAAATACTCCGTACCGGCTTCTTTACTGTAACTTTGTTCCAGTTACGGGATTACCCACATTTCTAAGTGGGTTGCATCCGGTACCGTTCCGTTATCGATGTAGTAATGTGGGGACATAAGTACTGCATTCAATGCAAGTGTTAGTGCCATTGTAACTACTAAGATTTAAGTAATCATCTAATTTTGTTAATAAAAACTCATATCAGACCTAGCCACAGCGAAACCAATAGGACAGGATTTTACAGAGACAAATATGAAAATAAGAATGCAGTTTATGAATTTACGTGCGAGTCAAACCACAAAGTTATACCTTTAAAACCAGCGCCGCCCTTGATCAGAGTAGTGCAAAGCTGTTTGTTGTTCTGCGCTCTTCGACATTCATTTTCACGTGAATAATATTAACATTATTTACATGAAAATTTATAGTATCAGGTGATACTACTCGCATAAATATAGTAAATCCACTAATTTCTCTACCACATTGTAAGTGCATATAAGGTTATTATTGAATTAAAATGAGATTAAGTATCGATAGATATGTGTTCAAAACGTTCAACTTTTTGACGTAGGTAATAGTCATGGAAGACGGTCGCGTCCGCGGCTTCGGGCGTCCTAATGGTGGGACTGACGGAGCGCTGGGCGAGTGGGCGCGGCTGGCTGGCGAGGCGCGCGCGGCGGCGGCGCGCGGCGGCGTCGGCCCGCCCGGCGGCACCGCGCGCGAGCGTCTACAGCTTGTCCGTGCTCTCAGCCGCATCAAGATACAACGGGGGATCTCTGATGATGCTACGGTAATTGACGTCATGGGTCTCCTTTCAGTGAGACAGTTTGAAGCCATTATCATCTATGACGCTGGCCAAGTGCGAATTTATAAATTTGACACACCGTTGAGAACTTTTTTCGTTTTGTTTTACCGTAAGTTAGTGATAAATTAATTTCTAATATATGCAACGTGCAGCGCAGATGAAAGTCAAACGATTTATCAGGTATATGTAACGAGGATTATTAAAAAAAAGCTTGTGTATTTCTGAAATATTCTTCATAACCCATTGTATACGGAAGATTTTAACACACTTGAAAAAGCGGATAGATTTTATGTTAATTTTTTTTCCTAATATTTACCGCCTAAAGTCCATCATTAATTTGTCACCAGAATCTACGAAAAAAATTTTTTCTGAAAGAAAATTCTTTTCAAATGCAGGTGGGTATCAACGAGGCGGCGGGCTCTCATTTGTTAGCCGAGGTGCCGACGTGCGCAGGCGGCAGCTGGCGGAAGACCAGCCGCACACGTACCTCGCTTGCCCGGCAACTGTCCTCGCCACCGCCATCGATGCACAACTCCAAGTAACTACTATTCTGTTCTATACTCACGTGTTATTTCTTATGATTCCGTCGGCACGTGCCTGCGTTCATTAAATTTTTACCCATAATCCCAAGTACTTTCGAAAAAAGTATCCTTTCTATCAATTGCCTAAATTGATTCAAGTTTTTCTCCGTTTACTGATATACAGACAAAAAATGGGTTTTTACTCTTCGACGTTGTTCCTTCAAATCTAAATTAGTCATATGATAGCTTATTTGGAATTTAAATTCAGAATTATAGGGTATTCTCAAACTTATCGACGAACTAATTGATGCATTTATGGTTCTATTCTGTAGTGTTTCGACGTTAAGCTACTTTACGAGAGATGATCTTAGACCTTTTTAAAGATGTGTTTAACATAGTGATTGTACCAGGTGGCGTCGCGAAGTGCGGCGCGCAGTTAGCGTGGACGCTTCTAACGTCGTGCTCCGGCGTTTACTGCGCCCACATCCACACCGCACCCTGCCCAGGTATCCATCCATAATTATAATATCATAATAAAATCCATATTTTTTCCTGATGTTATTACAGTATATCTACTAAATGTTTAACTTTTTACTGTACACTATAGGAATCTAATGTATTTTGCAACAACGTTCTTTAAAAAAATACAGTGCGTAAAATGAATATTATTAAGCAAAAATTTTGCTCTATATTATACAAAATAACTCAACTCTATATGGAAGATTGATCGAGGAATCGACCTTTTTTTTTGGTAGTTAGTTAAGAGGCCCCTGGTGGCAATATTTACATAATATCTTTATCATATTAAATACGCGATAAACTTTACTGTAATCTTTACTGTAAAAAATGTATTTTACTGTAATTTTGTACAAAATACTGTATTTTTAAATTGGTGTTCTATTTTATTTATTGTAATTTATTTTACTGTAATTTTATAATCACAACCTGGAAGCTCTGTAGTGTAGTGTCTTGTTAAATAAGAACATAAAATTAGTAATTAAGGTAAAAAACTGAAACGTAGGTACAATTTATATTTGCATAGTACTTAAATACGAATTAAGTTAAAATGTAACACTTTCCCTAAAATTAACCCATAAATTGATTGAGGTGTAGCATTGTCTTATTTTTGTATGTAAAAAACCAAGGTCACCGTAATTTGTTTCAGGTGGACACCTAAAACCTTGCGCCGCTTAATTAGTTCTGAATCGGATACGCCTGCCACCGATACTCAGAATAATGGTGAGCTGTATTATTTATTATACCTACTCACTCATTGTGTCTATACGGATGAAGAAAATGTTGGCATCTTTATAAGAATTTAAATTACTTGTACTTTTTAGGTTACGAACAAATATTTATACAATTACTAATACTACTAGATGATGGGTCTCTATTAGCTACCACAACGATTTAAAAAGGCTTTACGTTATATTCTGAACTAATTTGACGCTATGAGATCGATAGGTGATCTGACAGCATTTCCTTATCGGATACCACACTCTACCACCCGAGAAGGGGTTTTGTATTACATTTCGCATTAAACTACGCCTGTTAGATACTACCTATGAACCGAGGACGAACTCTACATTTCATTTCGCATCTAACTATATCTTTTAGATACTACATATGACCTAACAACGGGCTCTACATTATTATTCGCGTTTAATGGCGCGCGACAATGGACTCTACGTTACATTTCGCATTACCTTTAACATATCACAGATGACCCGACATCAAAATTTTCATTACGTTTTGCAGTTTATTAAACCAGTTAGTTACCACATGGTTCGACGAAGGGCTCTTCATTGTATTTCGCATGTAACTACAACTTTTAGATACCACAGATGATGAGATTACTCTACATTAAATTTTACATATTTACCCGCTGTTAGAGACCACAGATGATCCTACAATGGACTCTACATTCACATCGCTTACTTCTAATGGGGTCGAGACCACTACCGTAAGCATTCCTGAGAAGCCGGCCGAGAGCAAAGAAGAAGAACCCGTTCTGAATGAGGTAGGAGCTAGTAACCATTTGTATAGGATTTCCTTTTACGTCACCTAAGTTATTTCATGTCCATGAATAAATTTGTAAATACTTGAAGGATTGATTTATATGATAATTATTCACTTTACAATAAGATATTGTTTTCCTCATATATTTATGCTGTTCAGTGCTCTGTAACGATTGTACACGCAACACATTTTATCTTCCGTTAGGATATTTAATTGCATTTATATTCCACAATATTCGCATTTATTGTTTATATTTGGAGTTAGAAAAAAAAAACACTGTAACACCTAAAACTGATGTCGATTTTACGGTGAATTTATTTTCGGAATTTGCCAGTAGAATTATTTACTTATTTCATTATAATTTTTTGAGATCTGTTGTTTGGCTATATAGCCGTTTCGATAATCAATTGCCTGAATGCATTCCTCTTCTTCTGACGCAGTCGGAAAAAATATTCTCGTATGCATATAGAGTCAATAGCAATGCATAATGTATGATCAACTGCTTAAATTCTGAACCTGAAGATGTCATAAGCCAATTTATTATAAGTTTTACAATGCGTTTGACAAGATTTAATGAAAATAAGCTCAATCAATCAGTAAGGTCAATCGGTCGAGGTAAAGTCGGAAATTATTTGGAGTAACTATTTCCGACTTTGTAAAAGTTTGACAACGGTTCAGATACGGTAGATAGATATCGGCCGGTCACCGATGGTCTCAGTACGAATGATTAGAATATTTTGATTGTGTGATTCATAAGACTGGTGACATGTGATCTGTGACGAATATCAAACTCAGCCACAAAGCATTTGAAATAAATAAAAAAATAAATGAGCGTATTTTGTACGTCTCCAAACGCAAAGCATTTGAGGTAGTGTTCTACTCCCAACGCGTCACAGTCAAGCAATTCTCTCCATATGATTTGCTTTTATTATATGTAGATATATTACACTTTCAGGGTAACATATTTAACACAATTCGCGCTATCCCTAGGCGTTGCGGAAATTGCCACATAGTCGTTAAATCTAGACAATTTTTTTTTGTTGGCAGTGCGCAATATGGTGGGAATATGCCCGAGCGTGCGGGTGGTGGGGCGCGGCGTACTGGGCGGCGGCGGGCGTCGCGCAGGCGCTGGCGCTCGCCGCCGACGCCTGGCTGTCGCGCGTCGCCGCGGACAACTCACGGGATCAGCTCACCGATGAACAAGTATATTCATAATATTCACAGATGTTATAATTATGTAATAAACTTAAATATCACGTCGGGGTCACCACTTTGGCAAAGGGAGATCTCCCGCCAGGCTAGGTGTTCATGCCTGGGGAGCGGCCGT
>DWTU01002324.1:0-11669 GCA_018251515.1 Cecropterus confusis | reverse complement strand
GGCTACTGCCGCCCATGGACATATGCAATCAACCCTAGGTAAGATCAAAGTCTCACCTAAGGTTAGCCACAGATACGTTGCTACCAGAGGACCCTGAGGACTAAGATGGAATGTCTCGGAAAAGTATGTCTCCCTTTATATGTCTGACTTCAGGCACAACTCCTGTTCTATGTGCAAAAAGTTACAGATGTCCACGCGTCGCACAAACTATTTATCATCAGTTCGACTGCCATTCCATTATATATAAAAAAATAATCAAAATGGTATTTTAGCTACCTATTCTACTCGATGAAGTTCAATGAATAAAATGTATGAAGACCATCATTAACTTAAGACGGACCCTTAGATACAGAAGAGTGTGATATAAATAAAGAAAACGTTATTTATTTATGTGTATAAGTGAGCGCATCGCGCGGTAAATTAAAAGTAAACAATTGTAGATTATTTCATAACATTTCGCAATATTAACGGCAAATTTACGCGCATAATCTAGCATGTTATGAACCGCTTAACGAACAAATTTGTAAACAAAACTAGTATTAAAAATTTATGATCGATCAAAATTTACGATCAATGTCTATTCTTAGGCGTTCAGATATTGCACCTAGGCAATTATTTATCAGAGTTGATCTTTAAAATCTAGAGTATAGGAATCAAAGTTGTTTGAATTTAACTTCTTGAAGCTCAATTGCTGTTTGTAAACTTTTCGTTCCTATTTATATTGTTTAAGCTACTCTTACGATCTCTGTGTATGTTTTAACTGAATGTTTACTTAATATTGCACTAGTACAATGTTGCAAGCCATAGCCATGCACTTTAAATCGAACATGTTTACAGTACAATGTTCAAGATGTTAGAAGCATAGTATAAGAAGCTAATTAATAATAATTATTTATATATTTCCATTTTCAACATATCATGTGTATAAAACTACCAAACTATATGTGTAACACATACATATAACTACTGTGTAGTCTATTATTAATCATGTTCAGGATGCTTATGGAGCTCTCCCGAACATGATGTATTAGGAAGCTACTACATCTTTTAAGTATTTTAGTACAAAAAAAACAAAAGACATGTGCTTCTGAAAATATTCCTGATACACTACAGTACCTTGGTAGTCCCATCAGTTTTCTGCGTAATCGGGCCACAGAATGGTCGTGTAAAAAGATGTTATGTCTTTAGAAATAAAAACCATTTTTTTTTTCATTATAATAATTAGTAGGAGTAAATCTAGTAGTAGAATTCAGTAATATCTGATGTCAAGTAACGTATAGAGATAACCCTAAATAGGATTAGACCTACATCAAGTTTAGGAGAGCTTTAGACGTATTGAAACACCTGATGTTTTAGTTGGAATGCATTATGGAGCTCTATCTCTCACCCCATTATTACCAATCGTAGTTTGTTGTACGTAGCACATTATAAAGCGACACGAGTGTAAGTGAGCTCCGGACTCGTAATATTTACGGCGCCGTTAATGTCTTTAGCAATTGAAAACAACTTAAAGGTCTCTACAAACACCTAATCGGCATATCACGCGCGGCGCGATCTGTTACCTCTCGAATATCGCTCGGGGCACGTATTTTTCTCATAAATAGAAACTCAAACAGTGCCATTATAGATAGGAAATTGTCGCGGCCGTGTAGGGTAAAAGGCACGACATCTGACGCGTTCGTCCGACCCACTTTCCAACGGCGCAAGTGACGAGCGCCGGACGACTTTCACGTTATATTGGAGCAACAAAAACGTGTCGCGATTTCCTTGATGGATTAATTGTGACAATTTATAGGGCAATACGATATATAACTGTCAACTTTTTTGCTGGAGATTATAGGTCTAGTTTTGCTACGTGTTTTACAAGTGAAGCAAGATGAGAATAGGTATGTGAAATCAAAGTAGACATATACTGGGTACATGATAAAAAATATCACAACATTAGTCTCGTTACAAGGTTTGGCTACCTGCCCGGTGAAAATCAAAATGATGAACTTAGACGTATGTCCTGCCGTCTCACTGTTTATTTACGTATACGTGTGGTGAAGAAGTTTTTTAAAAATTAAAAAGGACGTTTTCATTTTCCTTTTGTTTTCTATCTGTTTTATATTATAATTATGAACTGCTCGTCTTCCCTTATCCCCAATCCCTAATAAATTGTTGTTCTCCAGTTCAATGTAACACGATATAGCTTGTGGCACTCATCGCCACCGCGTAGTGGCGTGCATTTGGTTTCTATTATCTCCGTTTACACGGTTCACTATTTGACATTTTGTATTTCTATAATTATCGGGCTCATGCACTGGCAACTATTTGATATACCTACATAGACTCGACACGCACTCCACACACGCACAATTAGTAGCTAGCATATATTGCACTAATTAGTTAATTGACCTTTACGACTTGACATATTTTATAATAAACTATGCAAACATACACTTTCTGCTACAGTGAACATTAATTCCTTACATTTCAAGTCTCGTTCAATTAGCAATAAAATTTTATTGTGTTTACAAAACGTTAGACATGATATAATCGAGTGTAGTTTCTCTAGAAACCTCAAGAGCACCTGGTTCTGGCTGTGTCACTCGATCCATCAATCAGCCGCGAAGTAAAGTTGCCACTGCAAGCCACCGGATTAGCTGTAATAGGCAAGCGTGTACCTCGCTGACACTTCAATATACATACACTCACAAACAATTCTCAACTCTACAACGAAATGTATAGACGCCAAAAGTGTTCGCAGCTTTTGGACATATGGCATAATAACTCATGTTTGTTATAGAACAAATCGCGATTAACACGTGACAACAGATGGTGATCTTGCCTTATAAGCGCCGGTTGTATTAGATGTGCGAATAGATGAAGACGTAAATTGTGCGCGCAATTTGAATGTTGAAATAAATTGCACGCCGTTAACTCATACAAATAATTAACGTGGTCAGCTTAGAAATCTCATCACGCGGAAACTTGTTTTAGTCAGATTAGGTATCATCGCCCTTATTACCCGCGAGGCCTACTTTAAGGCTACAAATTCGATTAGCAGGCTTCCTGTTCGTTCATTTTCCACGCAAACTGATTGTATCGGCAAATATTGGATGAAAATCACCGATTTCCTGTTTGTACATAAATTGTGATTGCATTTCGATATTGCGATTGCGAAATTTCGAACGTTCGACCATAGCTCAAAGGTTAAACGATTTGGAGCAATATTGCATGGAATTATAATCGATGCTTTTGTGCAAAGTGAAAGTTAGCGATCATATTAAACGATGACATGATTGGTTAACAGAACTTCGCAATTGTTATTTATGTATTTCTATCTTAAATTAATTCTATAACCTGTAACATTTCTATCTGATTTCTAAGACTGAGTTGTTATCGACATATTTAAAATGAATTTAAAAAAAATGAAATCAATTAGCGTAGCTGGTTTTAAATCAATAATAAAACTTTGATTTTACTTAGCATAAAACTAGATCCAGGAACATGAGTTAATCATGTAACTTGAAACAAATCTAGTTAAAATTAGAAGCAATTACACATACCGAAGCAACAAAAAGCAGGAAGTCCGATTCCTATACGTGGAGCATGAAACAGAAAACTTGTACTTGTTCTCGAGGAAAAGTTTGCAAGGGACCGACCGTGCGTACCTTATATTGGGAGCTTGCATAGACAAATACGACGAGCGATTCGTGATGGCTTGCGGATAATGTCAATTAGTGGTACCGCAAGCGTCGATCGGTCTTAATCGAGTCGCGTATATGGAGCGTGAAAGTGTTGCATAAAATAATTACGCCAACAAACTAGGGGATTTACGCCTCATTAGCCCGTGGCGCGGGTGTGATTGATGGGTTCGCTCGGTGCTTGCGGTCGTGCTCTCTTACGTCTCCTGTATCTTTGCCTAGGAAGCCAAGACATTCCATTCGATTTAATGCTACGTACGTTTCTGAACCTGAAGTGCATCATTCTACAATACGATGTACCATACAAATTGATGCGTTAAGTGCAATTTTCTAAAAATACGACAATTTTATATCGTTCTATAAATGTACGTAAAATCCACAGACGGTACTGGAAAATATATCCTGCTGTATTTTGTCTACAAAAATATATTATACTCATAGTGCAAGGCTATGAAGTAACGGACAGACTTTCAGCCGCATCCGCGCGCTACCATGGCACCGCAACACTCGTCGAATATGTAAGTAAAAGACAATTACTCATTTCATGACACCTTTCAAATGGCCGCGGCGTGTTCGCGATTATCTAAAGCTCTCGCTGCTCAGCGCCTAACAAAGTATAACTTCAAAATTATCCAAAAAAATTCCATTCAGAAAAACATCAATAAAGTATAAACTGTTTACCATCGTACGAAGACTCTTGTGTATTGTTTAACATGTTAACACAACACATGCGGTCGTGTACAATAAAACATTTTTGCATGCTCAATTTTGACATAACACGCCTATTCAGCTATTGTGTACAGTTCGCGGGTCGTCGACCCCCGGTTACGTAACCAAACTGTTTACCTACATAACGCGTATGCGTATAAATGGCATAAGTGTCACACGCGAGAAAAAAGTTAAATGATTTACAACCGTTAAAATATATTTAATTATAATCATAAGTACCGAATCTTACGTTCAGTGGGTGAATTGTAGGCTTCGATCACTAGCTATTGATCGAAGATTGTAGATCGATTTCGCGCCAAAGTATCAATGAAATGGTAACAACATTTATAGTTGGTAATCAATATTAATTTGTCTCTTTTAAGACACAATTTAGATACTTAATACTAATTAAAAAAATAATCATTCATTTTGTTGAGTAATTACACACTTTATCATTATATGTTTCTCTACATTTACAAAGACCTAGGTTCGGTGTAATAAATTGTATTTAATTTGAAGCAATGAAGGGCAAGATTCGTGAGATATAACAAAAGGACGGTAAAAAAAGGTATCTACTCAGTTCGTTAATCGTTCCAATGTCTTTACATATAGTAAAATAGGATAGTTATACTTACGCTATTTCGACACGCAGAAAACGTGTATCCGATTTGCTAATACCCAGAACAGACGCCCACGCGCATCTGCATAAACATGATGTATATGTATGTAACGTACGCGAACATTGTTAAAACATGCAGATGAATGGATATCGGCTATCAGATGTATCTGGTACGAATAATACGCACGTTTGAATACAGTATTTTGCTTTAAACAATCCTTTTTAGGGTTCCGTAACCAAATGGCAAAAATCGGAAACCTTGTAGAATCGTCTGTCTGCCCGTCTGTCTGTTCAAAAGTTACTAAGCCACTTGTTCGGAAACTGTTAAGACCACAGAGTTGACACTTGGTAGCTGAAGTGTATTCTGCAAACCGCTTTCCGAATTATGTACAAAAATATATTAAATTTAGGGGGAGCGGGAGAGGCATACATGGAACTAAAACTCAAAAAAATTCATCTTACCTTGTCAGTGTCTATAGAAAGGTCTTCAAAAATGACATTGAGGTTTCACCATTTCTTCTCAAAGTCGATTGTTTGAGACATAAGCCTTTTCAAAGCGGTAAAATGTGTCCCCCCCCCTGCCCCCACTAACTTTTAAACTAAGAGAGTGAAAAATCTGGATAAAACATATGTTGTAGATGTCAAGGAAAATTTTCAACGAAAGTTGATTCGAACAACATACGGTTGTCACTTTTTGAAATATAGCACTTTTTCAAAAACCGAATAACAAAACTAATATAATTCATACAAACACAATGGAAAACAAACTTATGTTGGTAATTAATGATAATGCTACGCCTGCGAGGCCAACTCGCACTTGGCGAGTTTTATTTATAAGCACAGAAACAGCGAGCGAGCATGCAGTCCATCTGATAGCAAATGGCCATTGCCGCCCATGGACATCCGTTAACAATTTCATGTAGTTCTGTCTCATATTTTTATCTATACTTTTCTTTTTGTCAAGCATCGAATGAGTCCGATGGAAAGTGATTACCATCGACCGCCAGGAATCCACTCCGAACATCACTGACGTTTTGCCTGAGGTCAGCCCCAGATGCTTTACCTGTAAAGACTAGGTGTAATATTCCACCCATTAAACCAAAACTCAGCAGAGTCATTGACTGAATATATTTGGCTAATATGTTACCAGGATGATATACATTGATTTCATTTTATTATTTTAAGTATAAATTACCAACAAATGTTTGGTTAAAAGAAAATATGCAGATAGAACCTTAGAATGAATACCATATATGCTTCTCTATTTATGTTATTTCAAGTAACAAAAGATACTATATGCAAATCAAACTGACCATTTGAATAATTCCGCTAAACTTAATGCTCTGATAAGCTTAACTAAAGCTCCAGCGTCCATATTTCGTTAGAAATTATGGTCGCCACGCACTAGCGACCGCCCGCTGGTCCGCGTGGGCTCTGCCTGCCCTGTTTGTTTGTGAGACAGACACGCAGATGTTCGACTGCGATACGTCAGATGTAACTTACGTTGTGGTTGCAGTTGATTGACTTGTGCTCTTACGACATGTGCATGTTGCCTACGCGTAATGAGAGCGTGTTGCGTTATGGAGATAGTAAGGGAAGGTGTTATAGGACTGTGCCCTTAGTACGAGTGTTTTACGTTTCCTACAAACAGTAACCGTTTACCTTTCGCCTGTACAATGATCTATGGGACGAAACGTAAACGGTGATCGCTTTGAAGAATCATTTATTCCGGATACAGCAAATTAATTTCGTCTGCGTTGGGATATACATATGCGTAATGTTTATTAAATCGTTTTACAATAAAACGCACTGAACGTATAAATTATTATAATTTAATACTTCATTAAGAACTGCCTTTCGTTGAGTATTAATCGAGTGACTGCTGCTTTTCTCGTGGGAAAAGACTATATATAATCTACAAAGGAAACAGTTAACATAATAATTAAAATAAAGCGAATTACAGTGCCCAGTAACCGGTGGGTGGCTTGGATATTAATTGTATTCAATTATCTTAAGTTTACTTTAAAGTATAATGTACGCCTTGACGCCAATTTACTTATCAGTTTATTAATGACATTACCATAACGCTGAATTAATATTAGTTTGTAAGAATCGAGCCGTGTGATGTCGATCTTGATTAGCACAGTTCAATCTCTTCACGGACAGGGACGAATCCCTTAGTCGCCTTCGACATCCACGAGACGAGCCCATCTCGCGCAGCGTCTTCATCAATGTACACACAACTTCATAAAGGACAATGTGTTAAGCTGCAACAACTATACAAAGTACGGGAATTCACTTGGATATACCTCTTGAGAGTATGACGATATTGTGAAAATAGTTTTTTTTATAAAAATATGAATGCAATGCCATACATACAGAGCGGAGTATTATGAACGCAGACCACTTCATTTCTGAAGCACCGCATTATCCACGGGTCATGTGAAATAGCAATATGAAAAGCCTAGCTTATTTGAAAAGGTACTTTCAGAAATTGCTTTTCAACGTGTTTTCCCATTTCCAATTCCTATATATTTATTTTTTCGTATTTGCACCTGGTTATTAGTAGTTCGTAAAAATAAGAACACTATTATACATAGTGTGTTATTCAGCAGCAAGCCGAAAACTACAGCGTTAAGTATTAAGAATATAAATAGTAACACTAATAAGTTTAAGACAGTACTATTATTATCTACTTCACATTGCACTTAATAACTTTTAGGCTATAAATTGCGTTTAACTCAGATTTCCCACTTCAAGCAGTAGGTACTGCTGCATTCACAGCACAGTGTACTGAATCATTATTTATATTATACAATCAATTCTATGAGCTTATACAGTCAGTGGAAGATAATAATTTCCTTATATCGCCACAACGACACATCTGATGCCCCCGCGTCGCAACAAAAGGACCTTTAAGCTTAAACACGATTCGGTCCGTTTGCCCGCGACATATAAATTATTCAAAGGCATGTAAACACACACCATATAAGCGCATGACCTGCATCGTGACACTTTATCTATTCCCAGTCCCAAACAAGTGTTTATAATGAAGACATTAAAATTCTTGGCCTTTTCGAGAAGCTAGAAACACTGTTAGTGGTATATGTATATGCACTATAAATATTCAATTATTTATGGGGGCTTTCTCGACGCCAGATGGTCTGCCGCGCTGACCTTACGCGGTTTTGCAATGACGTTCGGCTCGTCCACCAAAACTGTATTAAATATAGACGTAGTCTCGATAATATTTCCGTATCGATAATCGATTTCGATATTCTAAAAATGTTTCATGTTTTCCATACTAAAAGATTACGAAAGTACCTGCAAAGTGTTATAAAAATGTTTAGAACATTTATAAAAAAAGTTTAATTTCTAGTCACTTGTCCAAGCATTGAAGAATTTCAAACTAAGCTTATTTTGATGGCATATACGACAATTAACATTAGTTTTTCCGGAAAGTCCTTATCACTTTTCATGTACCTTAACGGTTAGTGAGTAATACCTATATTTTTCGTGACGTAGCGAAGCGCGTAACTTAGTACATTACACAAACTATTTAAAATAACGAAATATCGCGACAGTGGGTACGTGTGAATTTTTATAATGAATTGTTTTTATACGAATGCGAGATCTTTATCATGGATCGCATCCCCTCGTTAGCCGATGCTAACAAATAATTAAAGCAATCGCCACAAGCACCATTCAATCAGTCGGTAATAGTAAACTGTAAGAAAAAATCAAAACGTTGCATAATAAAAAGTTTTCAATCAAGCGCCTCGTTGATTGGCACCAATCAATTGCCGGACAAAAAATAACATTAGCTGGCAATTGATGGCCGCCAGACAAATCCACATCGTTTAATGTGAGAACGATGTTTATTCTTTTTACGTGGTAGGCATGGCCATCCGCGTTCGATGAAACTATTTATTGGATAAAAAAATATCGATAGCGTATAAGTTAAGCAATGAACTAATTAAATGAATCGGTCTCATACGCCAATAAGTAATTACTATGAATACAAAAACCCGACTACTATGACGAACATTTGCTGCCGGGTATTTTGATTTTATCATTTGCAATGAAAAAAGATAATTGCTATTTTTGTTGATTGTTGTTGTTTAGGGATTAATCTTTCTATATTTTACATATATTTCACTGAAAGGTGCAAAAAAGCGATAAGTAAAACTAACCAAAAAAACATACATTTTGGAGAACTAATCTAGAACATTAGTCTTCGATATTCTTATGAATCTGATCTTCAGAGTTGGATTCTAATTTAAGAATCGATCTTTTTCGGGGATAACGCCATTCCTATGACGTGGATAAATAAAGATTCGCTCGGCGCCGTGTTGTGTCGTCTACGGAGATGTGAAATAGCGGATTCCAACATTTCGCACGCAATAAAAAACATTGGCACGTTGGCACCCGCGGGATTTCGATAAAGCTTTATAACATATTGTGTTCGTCATTCGAGTGTACGTCATCGTGTTTCTCAGTTTTAACTTCGTATGATCGTGAAGACATAGCGTCTTCACGATTGTGTCTTTAGTTCTTCATTAAGACCGATCTTGTATAGTGAATAATGATCGTGCTTGTTTAATAATCGTGTTAAAGTAATACTTACTTAAGAAGTGAGAAATTTTAATATTTTTTCTCAGCAATTTTTCTTAAACGTCAGATTAGAATAGACAGATTAGAATTGCTTGCTTTAAAACAACTTGAAATAAAAAACATTTTTCTGTTTTTCTTACATTTATGTATATTGTCTTATTAATTGTGTGTTTAGTGAGGATATATGTATTTTTACCACTCTTTCACGATAAAACTGCTAATCGTATTTTGCTAAAGTTTGGAACACAATGATTGGGTACTCATTGTCGTGGTAAAGCAAACTACCGAAGCGGATTAAGCTAATAAGCTATATTAATAATTAAGGCCATTGCCTTGTATTTTCGATAAGAAACGTGTATCAATCAGAAAATACCACAGCGTCCCGGACCAGAATAGTTTCGGGTAACCGTTGCGTAAATTATACGTCAGGTAGCCCTCATCCGCAATCCGACTGCTATTTTCATAATACCACTACCCAAAATATATGTATACTTTGGATAATGGTAATCGGAGATATATCACTAAAATAAGAACAATATAGTCATACTACTATAAGAAATTAGAATACCATAAATCCGCTACCGCTTTTTCAGCGCATATTACCGCCCGCCCCCCTTTAGGCCTGCAGCGCCTTGTTTCGAGTATGGTGCACTTTGAAAAAGACTATTCTAGGCCGCGGCATGAATCAATGTCCGGTAGGTATTTGCTTTGGAGTCCGGCCAAAGATCGGAAACAAGTGAAAAACGCGACGGCCTTGAGCCGGTCTCCAGCTCTGATTGACGGCTCTCCCTCACAGCACCTACAGTTTGGTTGCTAATAAATTTCGCGCACGCAAAGAGACAGCACGTGGATGGAAAGCCGATATATGTTGTTTGGTTATCTTTACGAGATTCATACGGTCTTTCATGATTGTTGTTAAATTACAAACAAGCGTAATCAACCCAAACTCAAAGTGGTCTCTTTAACCTGTAGTCATGAATATACTGGTACAGAATAGAGATATGTCAGTTACAGTGTACATTTAGGGAAAGGATTAAGTCGACCTAACTTGTTATTTACCTTAATTTAGGCAATCAAATCATGCGAGCGTCATGATTTGATTGCCTAATTACATACATAATTAGCCCGTTCAACATTTGTTGCATGTGATAAGAACATGCCATGTAGAACCCCAACACTTTTTATTAGTAATGTAGGTACTTAACCTATTTTTATTTTTTTATAACTAAGTCTGCTCAGAGTTATAGATATCAGTTCTTAAACCTTAATAGTAGACATAACGTCATGATTCTGTCTTAATCCTTTGACCTCAGTACGAGGTTCTTACTCGTACGTCTCATCGATCACCGTTTACGTTTGCTCCCATACATTGCAATAACCATTGTACGTTTAAATTTTCGTTTTCAGCCAATTTTACATAACTTATTGCAATTTTGGGCCAAAATATAAACGGTGATCGTTTTGAGGAAACGTAATTAATTCATACTAAGGTCACTGGTCTTAAAACTATCATCACGCTAACTGTCAGGCTTAATTACGAACGCCTGCAACGAAAACTCCATTTACGACCCCGTGACACTTCATTGTATCCAATCATTAATCAACTCATGTTTAATTAAACAACGACACGAAAACGGCTATTGACGAAAAAATATAATGAATCGAGCTGTCAGTCGCAAATGTTCCTATATGGCGAACTAAGTGGTTCTAACGACGCCAGGGTAATGACCCACGGTCGTGATCCATTTTATCAGTTAATCATTGGACGAACCGAATGAGTGACGTAATCGATCCTTTGTTATCCAATCCTGACGTTGCTAGCTTGTGCTAAATTAATTTATAACAAAATTAAATTGGATTCAATCGGACGCGGTTACACTATTCTACAAGGGAATAGCAGTGATAGCCGAATGGTTGAAACTCGGCCTCTCAATTGAGGGTACCGAGGTTCCAATCCCAGGAACGCACCACAGATTTTTCTAAAATTATGTGCGTATTAGAAGTTAATTATCACTGCTTTACGGTGAAGGAAAACATCG
>DWTU01002323.1:0-11673 GCA_018251515.1 Cecropterus confusis | reverse complement strand
GACGGCGCCGCGCCCCGCCCCGCGCCCCGGGGACGCGGACGGCGCTGCCGTGCGCGATTACACGATCGCCAACTTCGACAGAGCGGCCGGTGTCGCGAGCGGATCCGCCGATGCTATTCGTGTTAAACGCGAAACGGTTACTGTTAAACGAGAACGCGTCACCGCCGAGAGACGTTATGACACGAATGCGAATCGTAATGCTGATGCGTCGAATGTCGCCAATCGTGAGATTAATTTAAACAATAGACCCGCCGCGAGCCACTCCCGCGGACGTGTCGCTCGCGACTCGAATCAGACCGTCACGAGTAGTACTGATGCGCAGTATTTGCACGGCACCCTCAATATTGCCAACAATTTAGACTTTTTAAATGCCGGATACGACGATGAGACTTACGATAGTTCTAATATTAATGCATTAAATTTCGCGGACGCGGGCCCTATTAATTATAAGGTCGAGAGAGTCACCCCACCCTACCCCAGCGTCGATACGCATGCCTCTCCCGATGCGATCGTAAATAATTCGATGTACGAAGCCATTTCAAATACTAGTTCTCAGTATGATGACACTAACACGAACGGTAATACTAACGCGTGCAACATTGTCACCAGTACGGTCGCTGTTAAACACGAAATGGGGTGCGACGACATGATCGCTCATTTCAGCCCTAGTTCGTCTAATATGTATGGTACAAGCCCTATTGATTCTAATAACACAACTGATAGAACCGAGCCTGACACTAAAATACGTATTGACGCCATTAATATTAAAACGGAGCCTGGAACGAGCAATCCTGAAATTAAAACTGAACCTAATACGACCAGTACTGATACTAGTGCGAGTAACACTCCGACCCCCACAGACGATTCTGCCGATATTAAACCTGACATCGATTCAATAAAAATCGAAAATGATGCAGCTAACACCACAGATAACAGTGCATAGCGAGAAAGTCGTGTTAATATATAAAAGTAATTCCTTTCGAAGTACATATCCTTTGAATGTAAATTCTTTTTATGTACAATTAACTTTAATTTATATTTTGATTAAATGCGAATGACAAGTATCAAATTTATAACATATAAATGTCGACTCGAAGAAAATCCGTCAGATCTATAAGATCAATTTTTATATTTTATAAATGCATTGCGCGAATAATTAATCCATCTTTTAGTAATTGCATTAAAATACAAATATTAAAATAGAATTAAAAAAAAAATCGAACGTCATTACCAAATCCATTATATATTAACACGTTTATTACAAATGGCATTTGCAACACTTAAATAACAGAATATCCAAGTATCCAGTATAAATATGTAACAATTGCTAGTTCGACGGGCACTGCGTCATCACCGTGGTACTTAATGGACACAACAAGTAGACTTATTTATTATTACTATGAGTTACGAGTGGTAACTTAGCCTAAAATCACTACCTCAGTCTACATGTATAGTTGTTAGTGCGATTCTATTGAAACTACCGTAACGCCTTGCGGAGGACGCGCGTTTTACGTAACCAAGTGTATAACTTTGTGTAAAAGTTCGAACAAAAGTTATTTTTATATTTGTGTAACTCACAACTGACCCCGAGAGACTTCGAACGTGACGTATTCGTGTCGTGTGTATATTCGTAAATTTAACGTGATAAGTGCAATCCCTCTCACAGTTGATCGTTTGTCCCGAACTTCTCGATGCGATTTCCCTCGTTCTTTCTCGCTCCCGCGCTATACGCTAGAAAGAGCCGGCGGATCGTTATGAGTGCAATAGTGTAACTATTAGTTCCTACAGTGTTTTAAACTGGATCGAATGGATGTACGTTTGAAACGCAATTGTTATAAACATATTTTTGTTCTAATTTCCACTACAACCGTCACTATTCGGTATCGAATGAGCCACAAATTGTAATTTCACTCGTCACCTCAAAATTATAGGATATCACTGTAACATTTACCCCGATTCGTATAAGAGACTAATACAAATTATGAACACATATTAACTAGCTCGTAAGCGTCATTCAAGTAAATGTACGTATAATTAATCAATTAATTAATTTTTATAACTTTTTTCATATTGAACTGTCATTGATGTAAAAAGCACTGCCATATACGAATAGGCCAAATAGTTTGTAATGAATAAGCCTTAATGTTAATAAATAAATTTAATTGTATATTAATAGGAATTAAAGTGAATGTTTCATTATTAAAGTAAGGTACGAATAGGCCTACGATTGTAACATATGAATAGGCCAATAATGAATTTTTGAAAATTTTCGAATTGTGTTTTTTAACCTTTCAGTTCGATCATTGGTGAAAAAAAAATGCATTATTATTTCAATGGCGTTTCATTCGTAGTTTTTTAAGGACTGTTTTGTTTTGGATGCGTAATTGAAATGTTGTAACGAACTAGTTCGGTTCCTGCCCGGAGCAGGTCACGTGTAGATAGATAGTCGCGCGGTATTTAAATACATTTCTCGCTCCTAATGTGTATATCTGTCGATGTACAATATTGTAAACGTATATCCGTGTAGACGATTTTCGATTATATTGTGTACTGTGTACGATGGAAAAATCGTGTGCACGGATCCGTCAATTAATGTTAAGATGTAGCGACGGACGTGACGTGATCGCTCGTACACGTGCGTGTACGTGACGTGGATCGTTCGTACGCGTGCGTGTACGTGACGTGGATCGTTTGTACACGTGTGTGTACGTGACGTTCCGTCCGTCGCCGGTCTATGTTTCGGCCGGACGGACGGACGCTATCCACCGTAGCTTGCTGTACTTACGTCGCGAGGTTTAACCTGGGACCTTGCGAGTCGACGTCGGACTACGAATGATTTGCAACGTGTAATATTTTTGATTGATCGCTGGAGTGCGACTAGGGTTGCCACCCGTACTTTGTAATGAAATTTTGTACTTTATTTGGGGTAATACTTTATGAGAAAAGTAGTACGCAAACATTTTACTTTGTTTTACACGATGTGGGATTAAACAAACGATTGGTCGTAAGTGTTCTTCCGTGAAAGTATAGTAAGAAAGTAAAGTATTATTAGGTTGTTTTAAGCCACCTTACTTAGGAAATAGTAGAATCTTTAGATCTAGCGCGAGACACAGGAGTCAAATATTATCTATATTTCTCCCTTTTTTTCAACGGCTTAAATTTATCTCGCTCCATCCTAAAAGTTGTCTCTGGCCAAAAAAATAAGGTTAAAAATAAAGGGTGGCAGCCCTAAGCGTAGGTAGCGGTAGGCAGCCGTGAGGTGTTAATGTGTTCGTCGGTGGGCAGCGTCCGGCGGCGCGGCCGCGGGGCGGCGGGGTCGACGCTAACTCTTTTTTTTATAACTTTAAGTAGGCTTTAAATTGGGCTCGACAGTAAGCTTCGCGACGTTTCTACTGCATTTTGTGATAAGACTTATTTCCGTGCAGTATTCGGCCCTCCCCTCCGCCCCCCGACCGCCGGTTGAGCGTTGAAACGAAAATATAATATTTTATAATAATAAATGGTAACAAAAAAAAATATCGAAAGTAAACCTCTTTGTACGTTTAACTTAGATAGTTATTATTAATTTTAGCTTTTAATAGTGTTCAAAATATTTTTCACGTTATCGTTTATGTGTCGCGGCGTCGACGCGCCGGCCGGAGCCTGTAAATACTACGGATAGCTAGACGAGATGGACAATACCTAACAAGTGGAGAAATTATGATTTTATTGAAATACATTCAGTGAAATTATTATCGATGCATGCGAAGTCCGCGGCGAGCCGCCCCCCGCGGCCCGCTTCGGGTGGTAGTTGTTTTTATTTTATTTTGTTCACCCCCCTCACCCCTCGCTTACGGTAGTGTAGTGCATTAGTGTTTGCGCAGGATATTTACACATATTTACAAATGTGCAGTTACAGATGAGCAAAGGAGATTTCTATTTAATTACACAGGATATGCAGACAGTACAGGTTGATTGATACACATGTACAAGTATATTTTATTGGTTATTGTTGTCAGGAAGTTTTAATATCGAAAAAATAAATGTTGGCTCTTAAAATAAACGAGATACAACTGAGAATAAAAATCAGGATGCAGAAAACTTGTTGTAGTCCGATATCGGGTTCGATCCCCGTATACGGATACAACAAAATAACAAGAAACTTAGACTGGAACTAAAAGGCATCCTGAAAAAAAGCTTTATTTACAGAACTGACAAATATGAACGTGGACAGTTATATCTTGAGAATAGTTAAAAAAATTGATTCAGTTTATTTATTAAATATCATTGCTACTACTACAGGATTGAACCCAATGCGATAGCATGGTCATATTAATTAATTAAAGATCATGTGCGTGACATATTATGTATATTGTAACCTTTGCCAATTCATCCAAGTGAGAAGAAAAACGTCAATTCTGTTATGTACTTAATTAAGCGTACAGATTGCTCTGATTTTACTATCTTTCTTAAAGTTTGGTACTTGGTTAAATATTTCTTAAATGATAAAGGTCTACGAACGACGGCCCACCGCGACGCGGTTGCAGCACTTGTCGTCTACTGGTATATCAAATTATTGTCCTCAAATGAGTTGCGTAGGTACAGTTTCTTTTTCCGATCACGGAAAATTATCATTTTCTGGAAAAAGAGTTCATCTTTCGTGATAGCGAAATTACCGCCGGTTCGGAATTCCGCGTTGCTGCTAACAGGAATTAATCCTGTTTGGAAACCTGGATAAGAAAACCCTGTACGAGTAAGCACTTAAATTAGAAAATATTGATTAAAGATAGTTCAAATATTAGACATGTCGAACGAAAGAGACCGTACTTAAAATTTTCATATTGAGTTAAATGCTTCAGACTACTCCTAATAATGTAGTCTACCGTCTAGCGAATTAACAGTGACGATTGCGTGCTTGAAATGGACAATAAAAATAAATGTTACGTCCCTTCAATAACCGTATGTAACTCCTGCCATAGGTAACTCCTCGCGAACACAATTTTCTTATTACTACAAAGTGCAAATTTCACATCAAGTCCCTTTTATTTCCATCGTGAGAATTATGATATAAAATCCAGGCACTGAAATTCAATTTATTTGACTTATCCTGAATTTGGCTTTAATAGCCATGTCGGTTCATTCACGCGTAAGGATTCCGGGTTCATTCGTGACCAGGTTAATAGATGAACTTTGCTTTTTTCTCCACTCCTATTATAAGTTTTATAATAAGAGTGGAACTCTGCCTGCTGTCGGCCACAGATGAGTTGCTATTTCTGAGGACTGAGATGCAACGCCTCGTATCACAGCTTCACCGCACCCTGCAAACCAGAACACAGCGTTTAACATTATTTTCTTAAGGTAAATATGGGCGAAGCAGGCAAGAACGCTCGCACCACTGATTTTCTTAAAATGATGTGCGTATTAGAAATTAATATTCACTGCTTTGTGGCGAAAAAAAATATCGTAAGGAAAAATGCACACCTGAGAGTTCTCTTTAAAAAACAGTGTTATCAGGGGTGTGTGAAGTCTTTCAATTCGCACTTGGCCAGCGCGGTGGACTGTGGCCTAAACTCGCATTCTAAGAGAAGACCCGTACCCAGCAGTGGGATCGTAATGGGATTACTATGATGAGTAGGTAGAATACTAGACTACTACACAAACTAGAATAGTACTTACTACACAAAGTAGAATAGGTAATTGTAAATAATGAAACGTACATTATAACGATATTTTTATCATCAATCGACATTATTCACTCTAATCAATTTGAATTGATTACTCGTATAAGTAAAACTGAATCAATATTATTTATTGTCGTCTTGCTCGCTATATAGCAAGCAAGACGATATCCTATCAAGCTTCAGCGAACAGTAAATTACTGTACTGTAGGCAGTCTTTGGTGAAGAATTTATAATATTAATAACCACATAATTTACGAAGAGAAGGAAAGAAGCAAAACTAACGTAAAAATGAAATTAGACTGTCCGAGCCACGAGGGTGAAATGAATGGACTTTTAAGGCGAAAAATGGTATTTTTCACGAATTCCAGCGAAATTAGACGTCCTTTGGGAAAAACATTTAAACTATGAATAAATATTTTACAGTTAGTTGTATTATATTTCTGTATCTTTTTATTATTACAATCAAATAAGATGCAATGTTTCTGTAAGATGACCAATCGGGTTCGAATCCCGTGTAGTTCCCCCGAACTAATTGGTTAACTAATTTGGTTTTCTAGATTCTGAAATCTAAATACTGGGCTCTTCACAAAATATATTTTTCACCCAGAAGTTTCTACACAACTATTTCATTATAGTCATAAATCTACTTCCACATAACAGATAAACAAAAACACTTTCCTGTCATTTCTCTTCGTCGTCTTCATGAGTATAAGGCGTACGCGGGAAAAAATCTACTAACCGAAGGATCCTTTTTATTTTTTGTTGACAAATTTTGGAGTCCATTCATTCTGCTTCCTTCCACCCCTAAGAATAGGATGAGAAAAAATTTCAGTGAATAGCCAACATTTTTCTCATCGCTGTTGGACTCCTTAACAAAGCTGTTTCTGTAAAGTACGTCCATGGTCGTAGATCTAAAATTAAAAGTAAAATTTGGTAAATTGACAAACAATAATCACATAGCTGTCACGAATTAAATATAAAATACTAAAAATATCTACTATTACGGAATTACTTCTGAAGGCAGCGTACAGAAAACGATGCCGGCAAATGGCAAAACCTATACCCCACGTTGATTTGCGCTTGTTGTCCAAGAACGATGAAAAAGGAACCGAATCTGTCATTGATTCCACTATCGATAGGATTAGTAAGAAAAAGTCCACTAGAGATCTGATTGTAGGGACGGTTTCGGGTTGGTTAATTGGTGTGAGCAGCTATAAAATAGGAAAAATTTCTGCTTTCGGTCTCGGAGGAAGCATTTTACTCCTACATTTGGCCAGTGAGTTTGGTTATATACATGTAAACTGGGATCGCGTTAAGGAGGCTCTGAATCACAGCCAGGATCTACTGGAAATGGTGGTGCAGTTCGCGAAGAAGAACAGTTGCTTCTCAGTTGGATTTGTCGGCGGATTCTTCTTCGGTGTGGCGTCAGCGTAAAGTTATTTAAGATTAATATCTGATGCACAGACGTGCAAATGTCTTTAAGCTATCTTGTATGTTTCTTTTCAAATGGAATACTCTGATGTGAAGTAAATATGTAGGTAACAAATTTGGATTCTTGTTCTCAGCTTTCAATTTTTGAAATAGAATCATTAAATTAACGCTTTGGAAATGATAATTTTCATCACACTTACTTTTAAAACACATAATAAATAATTATATATTTAATACTTAATTTTAAAACCAACGGAGAAATTATAATTCTCATTAACATCCGACTATTGGAAACTACTGGACAAATGCTTAGCAAACCCCAATAATAATAGTTTCAAAAACTACATTAAAAAATTCAAATAAATTGTACCTACCTACTTAGAGCATATTAAACGTTTTGTTTAAAAGAGTGTGATACTAAATGTTTGGATGTAATAATTTTTATTAAAGTATTTTTTTATTTATTAACATCTTAAGACATTTAGTAGATATATATTTATAATTGTTAGAACAAACACTTATCATTTTATACGTTCATGACAACTTACAAACTTTTGAAACTAATGAGTACATATGAACACACGATGACAACAGACTCTCACTCCAATCGTACAAAAATGCTCATGCTCATGATTGCCGAGTCACTTTCATATGAGGCGACCATCTTAGTCCTCGGGAACAGCAACCTATCTGTGACTGACTTTTGATAGAACGCGTGTTCTATATGAAGTTGCTTACAGATGTCAGTGGGCGGCAGTGACCACTTGGTATCACATGGACTGCACGCTCGTCTATTACTTCAATTGCTTAAGATCATACTACAAAATACTACTCAAAGACGTCCCATAAATATTTGCCTCGAGCGTGCTCGTATAGAAAGGTTGCCAGATGCCAAATGTGCGAAGGAGTCAAAGAGGGGACTTTCATTAAAGAATGTTAATTTCATATTACTTATTTTGATATCTCATTTCGCTGAACTATCCGTTTTTATAAATAATATAGCAGTAGTACAATATATAAGTAGTCCAACTGATGTTAACTGGCCGCGAATGCCGAATCGAGAGGGGTCTGGGGACTCAAGCCCCCACCTCCAAAATCTTAATGGAAGTACTTAAGTTCAATCCAAAATTTAAGTCAGCATTCTCAATAATGGACAATTTTTCGCTCACTTATTTGAAATACTTTACTTTGGGCTTGTCGTGGCCAATGCCGCCCGTGCCATCTGTAATTACCTCAAATAAGATAAGGGTGTCACCTAACCTTAGTCACAAATGCGTTTGTATATTAGAATATATCATATGTTTTCATATTTGATAATAACTCGACGTCCGTGTCAATTATGGTTTCTCTACTCATCAATAGATGGAGTCAGTCGTCGTTTTTATAGATAAGTTTGCTATGGGATGTCATTCATACTAAATATAATTTTCAAAAAACACCTACCAAAAACAAAAAACCGAGCGAAGTCAACCAGGTTAACCTCTCGGTCAACCAGGTACTATATATTTAAAGGAGGATTGGAAGTAGGTAAGAAAGAACGGAAGAACAAATAAGGGTTAAATAAATTACTTACTTACTTATAAAAACAAAAAAGCCGCCTGCCTAAAGTGAATAGACAAAATATGAACGATACGTTCATGAAATATAATGTAATAGAAATTAAAATAAGGTGCTGCAGGCGGTCAAATAAACATTATTGAAAAATTCCCATAACTACGTTTCTCACTGTTCGGTTAAAAAAAATAACCCTCCTACTAACACGAAACTAACTTCTAAAAAGAGACATGTTCTCCTGTTGAACTTCATCTGGCAACCCTATCTCAGAGGGGTTCAAGCCCTGCAGCACCTGTAGAGTTCCGACGGAGCAACAAGTGGCGCGCCGATGCCACCCTCCGCCTAGTGGATCGGAGGGGCGTCGGTTTTGAGGAGCACCTATTTTATTTCAAGACGAAACTTCGTCGTCGCCGTCTTGGAAACCTTTTTAGATTTCAGTCGTTTATAAAATACCAATATAGTTCATTTGTAGATATTATTTACGATTGAGATAATGACAGTAATTAAAATATAAATTAATTTTGGTGGTCGTAAAATTAAATTGTATTACTCGATAGTAAATACTAGTTACTGGAGGATCATGAAATATGACTTTTAATTTAAGCGACATTAAAGGTTTTGAACAAAGGACATGGCCAACTTTTTCCTCTAAATGTGATAGATAAACAATAGTGTTCATAACTTTGACCTCTGATTTTGAGGTCCAGGTTTCGAATCTCATATCTATGCTGTATAAAGACATCATGATTGTGGAAAGCTTTCGCATATTTATGTTGCACGCGTTGTTTTCTCATACATGACGATAATTATCGTACGGTTGGGAACACTGGCTGACAGAGATTTAAAGTATTGCCACCTTTTCAATAATAAAAACCAAAATAATGTGATTTTATTTACAAAAAAAAACTAGAAATCAATCAATGATAAGAAAAAAAACATAAATTAACCTTTTAACTGCCCGATTTTATTTTACTTGTCGTGACCCCAGCACCCGGCATAGTGAATCGAGAAATATGTACCTACGCCAAAGAGGGACGTGCTACACTTAACTTTTTAAACTCGATATTTCGTTGTAATAATGATATTTACGTGTGTGGTTAACTAACAACTAGGTAAATACTATTTACCCTACAAAAGTATAAAACATTTTTATGACGGGTGAGCTAGTATACCAAGAAGTTCTTACACATTTGAATGATAATTAAATTAGTATTTGAGCTATTATTTTGACTTGACGCACAGTTAAATCAAACTAAAGATAAACTTCGCCATTCTTTTTAATGAATAAAAAGTAAAAAGTTAATATGTGTATTCATCTTTATTCCAGTACCGACAGCAGCTAACAAACGCACAAATAAAAAAAATCTTATTAATTATTAAGTGGTCCTATAATAAAAGTCAATTCCAAATTCAAATTCAAATAAACGACTTAGACGAAATGGACCTGAAAATATTTGTCCGATAAAAGCGACGTAAGCGGTTAAATGGATAAATTAAAAAACGTTATTAAGAGTATAAAAATGTTATTATGTGTATTAACGATGTAATTTATCGAAAAATATATTAAAGAAAATTGCTCTTGAAATTCAGAAATCGCCTAACCTAGGGCAAATATCGCTTAAGTGGCAACACTGCAGAAAATATCGAGATGGTCTCAATGAACCGGAATATTCGTTTGGTATTTGGAATATTGCGATCTCTTTCGATCCGAGCATCTTTTTCTCTATTTGTATTCGGCCAAAATATCCGGTTTTGGTGCCGAATATATTCGGTTCGAGTATTTCTATTTTCTTGGCTTCACTGCACGATATACAACTAAAAGGCTATTCTCATGTAAGATTGATGTTATACTAAGATGAAAACCCGGCTTCGCTCGGTTGTAATGTGTCTCATACATAATCGTTTACAAAATGTAGATAGATATTTTTTATAGTCATAATGAACTAAAAGGTGTTACATCTTATACTTAGAGTAGAGCAGATACTCATAAAAACTGCCACTTGCCAGACGCACTTGTAGTAGCTAGTGTGCAGTTTAGCAAACTGTTCCCAGTGCTAGCGCCACTGGCAAATTCAAATTCCGAGCATATTTATACGAACCTACACACGTTCTCAACAGCGTGATGCAGAAATGCGAGGTAAATTTTTTTTACGCCATCTAGTATAAATATCAAAACTATGTAAGGTAATTAATGCCGCTAGATGGCAGTTTATGGTATTGTTACGTGAATCGGCTTTAAGGAATTCAAGATGATATCCGAGTGCCCAATATGGCGACTATTTTCTCCATTAGAATTTAACAAAATACTCGACAATCCCAATTTTGCGTATATATGTTGTCGATTCGAATTCAATGTTTTTTTATGTTTTATTATTAAGGTAACGTTTCAATCAAATCTACCCCTTGACAATTTTCTTAATATAGAAGAGAAAGATGTCAAAGAAAATATAAAGAATTCGTTTTCTTATCTATAATCAATTTCAAATAGGATCTGAGTGCTACCTGAAGTCGGCAAGAGGTGTGTTGCTATTCCCTTCCGTTGTCTGAGGATCAATTGGAATGTTCTGAGACCCATTCAGAGCTGTTAGCCGTCTACCTTACAACATGCAAACCAGCAGCACAACGGCGCTTAAGATTAGAACAATTAGTTAGGTTAGAACTACACTAAAGTAAGACAAAAATACGAATGAATAAACGAATATAATTAATCACACTGAAGGATACATTTTTTATATACCGGGTGTAATCGTTAAGTGTGCACAGGCGATTATTCCAGAACTATAACAGTTAGTAAGTAAGTACAAAATTTTATATTCAAAGCAGATGTTCGAAGTGACGTCCTCGTTGTGCAATGACGAGCTCTATTTACAGATTCTAAATGAAATTTTCTTAAAATTTACGGAATAATTAAAGCAATTGCACGACGTACACGACTCTGTAACTCTTCTAGTCTGTGTACTCTCTCAGCGTACACGTGGTCTTTGACAAATCCCCATAGGAAGAAATCACAAGGCGTGAGATCCGGGGA
>DWTU01002322.1:0-11678 GCA_018251515.1 Cecropterus confusis | reverse complement strand
CCCGCACCAACCGCTTCAGGTAGCGCGCCCCGCTGGGGACTAGGCTCCACAGAGACTTGCTGTCGTGTTGAACCGATGGACGTTTCCCGTGCCGATACGGTTTCGTGTGCGGTTACTGGCTACAGTTCAAATAATTCCTTGTGCCGTCTTCCTACACTTTTATATGTCCGTTTGTAGTGATCTCATTATGTATTCAGATTCCGGTTGCGGGTCGTCGATGATCTTTACTTAATTTTATGATCGCGTCGATGTCTAATATTTTTATTATATATTTCAGTAGTGTACAATTTTCATTTCCGCAAGTGTTCAGGACATTTGTCCGATTGACTTAGACAGAATACTATCATTATCTTAATAAAGATTATTTTATCCGAATATCAAATATGTAGCTCATTCGGCGATCTGCAGTTTTTGACTTCTATTTGTAGTTGTACAGAATGATCAATGTTACAAAGAACAAATCTCATATTAGATGCACAAATTCTTAAACACTAAATATGAACATGAGAAACTGTTTCCCTGTATATATTCCGATGTCAGACCTAAAATTGTTTTTCTTTTATTAATTTTATATTTATTATTAAGTATTGTTAAGTTTTGGCTCTGTGCAAAACCTAGTGTTTTATAAATATGCCGTATTATTCGCCAAAGTAATTTGTGTAACATCTACCTACGGATCGAGTGGTCCCTAAAATTATTTAATATTATATAACATTTCATTGCACTAAAGAGCTCTTGTAGTTTGATAACTTCGAGAAATTGTTCAAATCTATAAAAGTGCGCTCAATAATTTCAAATACATCGAGTTGGCACTTAAATAAAGATTATTTATACTACCATGTATTTAGTCTCTTGTATTTTATTTGTATAATAATTTATTTTTGTACATTTTGATAATTGTTGAGTGAGCAAAGTGTACATTTGATAGTTTAAAATTTACTAAGAAACCTATTTCGTTTCACAATGAATGAAGTTATACAGTATTTAATTTAAAACAACTCGAGGCTCATTTGTAGTCAAGTGACGCTGTAAATACATGTAATATAACTGAATATTTTGTTGGACTCTTAGAGTGATTGCGGGCACAGTTTGGTGCATTTAGCCGCGGCGAGCTTAGTTTGTACATAAATTAATTAATGTTTTTCGTATGTATGCTTAGAGTATGTTTTCTTTTTGACGGATGGAAGTTGTTACATGTGAAATTTCATCTGAAAGTTGTATAAAAATAAAAGCATGATTATCAGAAATTTTGTCTTATTTTTTTCATAACATTAGTATAAGTCGCATTATCTACGTATTCAATTATTGTACAGAATTTCAGTTTCCCTGGTTAGATCTGATATGAATTCCTATTAGAATATATTACTAAATTTCAATATTTATGGACACAAGATATAAGAATCAACGACTTGGTAGCTATGAAATAAATGCCTGGGCCTTAATAGAAATGGGCGGTATTTAGAGTGTTCAGTAGTACGGAAGATACTTTTTTTTCGTCAGTAATTTGGATACGACTTTCGTTTCACAAATAAAGATATTTTTTTAAAAAGCTCGCCATAATAGTTTATAATGCCTTAACGAGTCATAATTTTGATTTTTCTAAGTAATGTGTCCGACGTTTTTGAAAGAAATACAATTTTTTCTTCAAAAAGGCAGTAGCTCTAGCCTTGGACAGTATGTGACAAAGAATCTAAAGAAAGGCTCCTATACACTGGCTAATCTGCCAACTACGACGAACAATTAGTTTATAGATAGCGCTATTGGCTACAGAACATATTTAGGTTGACCGTTACTTACGACGCCTGAATGTCTACTATCGATTTTCGATTCCGAATTCAGACGTCTTAGAACTATGTAGTTATTTACAGGGGTCGTCAGCGCCTTTGACGGACTAGTGAGTTCGCCCAACAACATAAGAGAAAGCCTCTTTTATAAAAACTCCTTGCTAGCATGGAGCAGATTCTGCCATGTTTCACTAATAATCTGCAATGTTAGGAAACAGTCAATGAGAACAGGGAATCAGATAATATTACCGAATCCAAGTTATTTAGTCAAATAGTATTAAACGAAATTACATCTTTTAAAATATACCTATCATAAAAAGATTAGTAAAAGGTTACACTTAATTATGACTATTCAATCTTATAGGATTTTACAAGCTTTATTAATGAAAATGGATATTGTAATCAAAAAATCAATTCAATTCTTGGTAATGTCACATTATTATGTAAGGGTCCATGTGTTGTGTAATTGGACTTAGGATTTACCTAAATTAAAGTACCTTATCCATTAATGCAATAAAGTATTGAGAACATATACCAAGTTTTCAGTGTTATAAAAATCAAAAGGAAATATAATTAATAGAGCCTGATCTCAATTTAATCATCTTTATTAGGTTGTTAACAGATTAGATATTGACCAAATGAAAAGCATTGATCTAGTCTAACAGGCATATAATCAATAAAAACAATTTACACTTTATACAATCCACGGATGTCGCGCCATGTTGTGTACTTTCTTATTAAGAATAACAAGTAAATTATATCGGAACTAGATACTAAGCCCAAGGCATCCTTAACCAATAAGTTGTTTACTATTAGTCTGTCTGTACTTTTCATACAGTTCCACTCTTTGGTTATGGGTTGCCAAGATTTTTTTGCCCTAAAATGAATTTATTCATAGATATCCTCCTTGTCTGCAATATATTGCACTATATCTTTTGGTCGCACCAGCCTTTCTGCGTCTCCATCGGGAATTTCAAAACCAAACTCATCTTCCATCGCCATTATCACTTCAACATGATCCAGGGAGTCCAAACCCAGATCATTAATGAAGTGAGACTCCAGAGTCAGCTGAAAAGAGAAATTATACACAATAATTTATTATTCCATTCTAAGTCATAACAAAGGATTTCAAAGAGTTTGCAAAATCTCAGAGTGATCCTATTTTCTATTTCAATACAAACACACTAAAGATTGCCAGATACATAATGACCAACATTTGATTGCAATATAAAAACATAAATCCTGTAACATTGTCAAGACAATGCAATAAGAGTTCCAATTTGTGTTTACATCGGCAGTAGGACAGAACTTGCATGAATCTGGCAACCCCACACATATTGCAATGAAGTTGAGCTACCTTATCAGGCGAAATTTTGTCATAAAGTTGAAGAACTAGGAGCACTCTGGATCGAATAAGCTCTAGTGTGAGCGGGGGGCCGCTGCTGTACTTGCGGGCACTCGCCAGCAGGCTCTGCAACAAATTGAATAAAATAAATGCTTTGTACCTGAGTGGCACTCAGTTTGTCGTAAGCCCTGCACACTTTCATCACGCGTTCCTCTATCTGCTGCGGAGTGACCTTCGACTTGGGCCCCGTCGAGTACACTCGCGTACGCACCAAACGTACCTAAACAGTTTTTAGCATCACTGTACACATTTGTTATGCAATAACGTTGAGGTTATGTTTCTCCTCGTCAGCCTTAAATTATTAGCTGAACATACAAATTACTTATACAGAGACCAAATGAAAGACGCATTATGAACGTGCAAATGGGAGTAGTATTGCGAATATCTGTTTGCTTATCGATTAGCAGGCTTACCCCATTTTGTGGCCGCTCGTTGCAGTATAAGCTAGTGATATTTTTTATGGCATGATATTTTTGTTGCACGGCTACAGTGGACAACCTGCATACCACCGGTGCTTTATATGTCGTGGATTTTCGTAATAATCCATTGAATGCACTTCGAACAAGATTCGCAGCAGCCATTTTTCGGCCTTCAATATTTTATTTTACATAGACAAAGAGACAGAGATTCAGAGCCAGAGACTATAGCTGCATGGCTTAGGCATATGAGAATGTCGATAATCCGAAATCTTTAATATCGATATCACAATGTAGCAAACATCGACGTCGTGAATACTATAGTCGGATTTTATAAATACAACACAATACAATAATTACGAACTCGGATAAGGAAGGCGCAACAATTATATCGAGATTAGAAATGTTTGTTCATCTTTCCAAAAAGAAAGTTAAGGTTTATTGCTTTTGACAAATTCAAATTAAGAGTAACATTTAAATAAACTTTTACATAGTAAGTATTAAAAAAATACTGCGTTATGTAGCGCTTTACAGAGAACTTAGTATCCAACATTTCAATTTGCCTATATATAGTAGTTCCCATGCTTTTCCCTATATAGATTTATAAAAAAATAATCTCTTTTTTTTAATAATTGCGTATAATATCTTCGATACAAATTCTACTGTAAAAAACAAAAAAACAAAGACAATAAATCACAATACATTGTTTTTGCTGCTCTATACGTATATTACAATAGGGAAAAAGATGGTTGCGAACTAATAAAGTTACGTTTAAAAGCGCTGATCCAAGACTGTAAAAACATTTGAAATAATTATAAATACATTGCAACACTCAACATAAAAATCAAAATATGACGTACCAAAAATATAGACGTCAATGACTCAATGTTGTCAAATTTGTCAATCGCGTTAATGTCAAAATCATTTTTGTTTTGTGCGGACGTATGTAGGAAATGAATTTATTGTTTTCGGGATATAGTAAAGGAGATCGCTGAAATGGGTAATGCTGACACGAAGTTGAACTTTCGGAAGGCGGTTGTGCAGCTTACTTCGAAGTCGCAGGTTGGTGTATAGCCACCTACACTGTTAATATGTTGGCGGATTATTGATTTAAGTTTGTTTTAGCCCATCGATTCGACGGATGATGCATTCTGGGATCAATTCTGGTCGGAGAGCGTGACGAACGTTCAGGATGTGTTTGCATTGGTCCCTGGCGCGGAGATTCGCGCGCTCCGTGAAGAATCGCCGAATAACTTGGCGATGCTTGTGTACAAGGCCGTCGAAAAGTTGGTCAAGACTGTCGACAGCAGCTGTAGGACGCAGCGGGAACAACAGACCGGTAGGTGATAATTAGGGCAGTAATATTTCAGTCAAAGTTTCATAATGTTTAGGTCTGTTTAACTTTATTATGTGGGTGTAATATCTTGCCTTATTGAAATTCAGCATACAGTCAGTTATGATCTGAAAGCAGTGATAGCCTAATGGTTGAAACTCGGCCTCTCAGTCGAGGGTACCGAGATTCGAATCTCAGGCGCGCCACTGATTTTAAAATTATGTACATATTAGAAATTATGACTGCTTAACGTTGAAGGAAAACATTGTGAGGAAACCTGCAAACCTGATAGTTATCTAAAAAAAAGAGTCCTCAAAGTTGTGTGAAGTCTACCAATTCGCACTTGGCCAGCATGGTGGACTATGACCTGAAACTCTCTCAACCTGAGAGAAGGCCCGTGCCTAGCAGTAGGACTATGATGGGTTGATGATTATCTGGATTAACACATAGCTTACCTGATTTCATACATAATACATTATGTATGCAAAGTCATTTCACTACTACTGCTAAGTAAAACTTGATAATATAGAACGGAATATACATTATACAGACAAAGGTTTTTCCAACAATTTAACAGCAGAGTACGTACAATTAAAGTTTTTTCTCAGTTTGCTAATAGGAGTAAAATATAATAATGTGCAACATAAAGTTAAACTATGATAGTTTAAAATAAGTTTGTGTTAATGCTATTATCAATTATACTGCTGAGAAATTTGAAATGGATTAGATTACATATGTTATATACACTAGAAAAAAACTTAACTACTTAATAAATGTGTTATGACCTTTATTATTTTTTTTCATTTGATTTAATAATAACATTTAAGTGTTAACCAAAACGATTCAAATGTCACATTGTCAATTTGTCAGGTGCAGACTATATGTAAGCATGAAAACTAACTCTTTCCCAAATTATTTTCCAGCCCTAAACTGCGCCCGTCTCCTAACTCGGGTGCTGCCATACATGCTGGAGGATCCAGAGTGGCACAGCTACTTCTGGTCATCACTCCCAGCAGCCGCTGTAGAAAATGAATCAGTTCCTCTGGCACAATCACTTATTAATGCCGTTTGTGTAAGTGTATTTGCTATTATAAAGAAAAAAGTAAACAATCACTTTATAAGCTGATATGCTTGTTTACACAATAGTAAAATTTAAGAACACTTGTTCAATTATGTGGTTATCGGCATATGAGAATTAATCTTGGAATTTGGTAATATTAATGTTTTGAACACAGCTTTAAATATACTTTAATTGTGCCACAGTGCTATTATTTTTCTACAAAAAACAATTGTGATGATAACTATAGTTTTTATCTAAAAATCGACCGTAATTAGGCTCTACTGGACTACAGGAATGTATTTTTCAAACAAATATTTATGATTTATTTTAATTATTCTCTATCTAATGTGCCACTTTAGTACACCACATTCCTCACTTTAGAAAGCTTTAAGCTTTAAGCTAATAGAAATTATGATAGGAGTACAATGTTGACCTAAATTTCCACGTCTAATTAATATCGTCATGTTCCTATATTTTTTCCACTTATCGAAATTGTCTATTGATTTATTTTGATGAAGAAAAGACTAATCTTTTTTAAACAAAAAGATTATTTCGTGTTATTTGATTAGAAATTTATATTAAAAAACTTATTTTGCAATAATAATGTGAATATTAATATATATAATGATTGTTTTCTCCTTAGGACCTCCTGTTCTGCCCGGATTTCACTGTAGCAAGTACAAAAAGATCAGGGCCGGTGAGTATTGATTATAATTGTGATAGTCATGTTTAATTATCTTATCTGTCCTTCCAATCAATCCTAATCTTTGTTTATGATATCATGGGAAACTTATATTCATGTATGCTTTGAAAATCAGGAGAGAATGCAGTCTACCATTAGTTGTTTGCTTTGTCTGCAAACTCATCATCAGTCTGCTTTGTTTCCAATGTTTGAAGAAAGACATACTTAATTGAGGTGTTCCTATCTGAATCTTCAGGGGTAGTTGTATTTGTGGCCGACCTTTGGCAAATGAGCGTGCAGCTCACCTGATGGTATGGGGAAACTGCCGCCCATGGACATCTGAAATCAACTCCAGGTGAGATTAGAGTCTTACCTGAGGTTAGCCACAGATGTGTTACTACCCCTGAGAGAACTAAGTTGGAACGCCTCAGATATGTATATAATCCTTATTACACTCTTAAGACCTGAACAGCAATGCATAATACTGCTGTTTCGGAGTCGAACCACATAGCGTTCTACCACCTAACCTCAGGTAAGACCAGGCTTATCTGGGAGTGATGGGTAGGTAACATACATATGTATGTAATGTTAAATATTTATGTATATATTTATGTATATAGCTAGAGTTAGATTTGGGCGAACGCGTATTAAGTTTTTAAAAACAATTTATTTATTACTACACATAATTGAAGGTTTACAATATGTATTTACTTATTGGGATCTGTAACAAGACTGTCCTATGGGAAACTACACTGTCCATTGTCCAATTCTGCTACTCAGCGAAATGCAGGTGTCGTCGTCACGCGGTGCAGTATTACGGCTTGGTAACTCTGCCGCTTATTAAAAACATATCAACATTATCATCAGCGAAACAAACTACGTATCGTGTGTTTGTCATCTCATGTAGTATATTTTAAGTAACACTTAATTAACAGATAAGGCAGTAGGATATAATCTCACCGTGTACGGTATACGATAAACGATGAACGGTCTCTTAGCATTGTAATCGTAATGCGAATACAGAGAGCGTGATCATTCATATTATTATTACGTGTATAATAGTATGATTATTATATTAAGTGTTACAATAATATGTAACGATTTTAACACGTCGAAATGTCAAGATAATCTTCTGATAAGAACTTGGGGGATTGGAACTACTACTAGAATTAGTGACACGTAAACGATTAAAACTATTAGCTTTTTAAGGCCATATCCGTTTAATTTAACTCGTTTCTCGTTAATCGTCGACAGTGAGCCCAGGCATTTTGATATCTCTGAGAGCTGATATCTACCATCGTGTTACACCGCTATAGTGTGCCTTTAACGGTAAATAAAGATTTATCATGTCAGATCAAAAAATTATAGACTAGCCTATCGAACATAATTTTGTAAGTAAAACAAATTTAGCAGATTGGCTTGTATACAGCATACACGAATTATAATCATTTGCAATGAAAATCATGCTATTTGCTTTAAAAATCTTCCAAAATGCAAGTCGGATCGTAAAATTATTTATAAAAATGGGTTACATATCACGTTTGTTGTATGGCAAAGAGAGAATAAAATTAATATCTGTAAATATTTCAATTGTATAGCTATCACGGTTCACGGTTAAGATAAAGCCTGGTGCCAGATAGACGAACAGACGGACAGCAGAGTCTTAGTAATAGGGTCCCGTTTTTATCCTTTGGGTACGGAACCATAAAAAACTGGAAAGGTCGCACCGGAAAGAAGCAACACTGGTTGCGTTCTGAACGCAAGATGATTTAAGATGACATCGTGTGGTCAGCACTGCACTCGCTAAGTCTACCAAGGTGTTCAAAGTCATGTTTCACTTACTTGAAGCGTTGTCTTCCGTTTTTGATCTGAGTTGACGTGCCTTAACGCTGCGTAAGTATGAACTTCTGAATTTATTAAAATTAGGCAGAATTATTTACTTAGTATTTTTTCCCTGATGAGATAATGAGGACGAGGGGATTACACGGTCATTTGTGAACTTTTTTGATGACATTGGATGTCTTGTGTTAAATTAGTTCCTTATATAAATTGAAGTAAAAACACTAAAATAGAAGTAATGTGTTACGTGTAATACGGAAATAATAGTGATTATGTTTTATTCACGGTATAAAAATAATATTGTGATATATTTTTAGTTAAATTTAGAATATTCATACAGATATGGTACGTGCGGAGGAATTTTATTTATTTTTATGTAGTTTTAATCAGTTTTTCACTATCTGTTATTGCAAAGGATGTTATTTCATTAAGGTTTAGAAAAGTTCCAAATTAAATATGTATATATACGTACATAGAGATTACATAAAGAGATGTTACATTGACACTACACACAGATGCATTTTTTAAATTTATTATCTGGCTGATCCCATTGTATCCTGAATTTGTATCGTCAATGTTCGTGAGGTTTTCATACATTTTCTAATTTTCTTATCATTTTACAATTTTTTATTTTATGCGAACCTTCTCCTGGCAATAATAAACACAAGAAAAAAAAATAGCGAAATCAGTCCAGTCACATGTAAGACGAGGATTATATTATTTTAATTTTGCATTTTATATATAGATGAAAAGATAAAGTATCTGTATGTGTATGTAATTTGAATACTATCACGTCCTAAGGTCATGTTAGACTCGGTCAGATAGCTGTTTTCAGTTAATAACCATATTTATTACCCACGCATCACGGAAGAAATTAACTGGCAATTAACTGCTTGAACTAAGGTAATAATGTATTACCATAATTAGTTATTGCTATTATGAATCTTAAATAAATTTATAACGTAATAATTGTTACGTAATTGTCATTTTGTTTTTATACATTAATTTGAGTTAATGTTTGGTTTTTGTATAAAACTTTGTGATGCGCGAATTTTGGCAGTGATGAGTAAGTACTGAATAAGTGTGTTTGTGTGAGTGTCAGGGGCGGTTTGTGACTTTGTGGGGCCCTGGGCTAAATCTACTCGGGGGGCCTTTTCTCTATGGTGATGTAGTGTATAGGTACTTATGAGAAAAAACTTGGCTGATAAAAATATTTATTCATAAAGACAAATCGATTTGGGTTGCCAACCTTACGATTGTTTTTTTTTTCGTTACACGTAACGCCTTAGTTACGATTCGTCTCTTATTATTTTTAACAGGGGCTGGGGGCCCCCTGTATCCACGGGGCCCTGGGCTGAAGCCCAAAAAGCCCATAGGTAGATCCGCCCCTGGAGGTGGTAGAACGATTACGGTTCGACCGTAAAGGAACCGCCGCCATACCTACTTTTAATGTAAAGCATTTCTTACGTTCCGAAGGAATGGTGCGGTTGCTGGGCGCTCGTAGCAGTAACCACTTACCATCAGGTGGAATGCACATTAATTTGCTGCATTGATAACATTGGATATTTAATTTTTAATCAAGATAAGAAACAAATTTGGCCATTCAGAGAGTTAATGCTGCCAGTGTCTTGGGTACACACGGGGCAGCGATTTGGCTCATTTATTTTATTTATAGTTTTCAATTTTAATTATGATTTGTAATACATGGCTATATATATTTTTTTACTTTTGTCAGTGATTATGACGTAAGAGATTAATTTAATTAATAAAACTAGATACAGAAACAAAATGAACCCATAAATATTATACATATCCCTGTGAGCCTACAAATTATTATAGCATGCGTGTTCAGCACATTTTTTATCGACACCCAATAAATGACTTTACACAGAAGTTATTATTATTTTCCTATTCGTGACGTGTTCGGTGAACAGGGCCATATATTATGTGGCGTGGCATATTAAATTGCCCTCTGTCAGTGTACACTGTACGTATGATACAATTTTTATGGAGTGAACAAACAATACTATAACTGTAATTATGAAAGACCATTGCGCGTTGAGTTTGTTTGCATTGTAAAGTGTTAGTGCACTTAAGAATGTAATTAAGGTGGTACCATGGAAGGCCATGCTCCTTTGAAGGCCAACTATAAAAAAGTCATAGTTATTGTCATGTAATGACAATTTCCTTTCTCTCACACTTAGCTCCATCTAACTTAAGGACACAGACGCAGTGGCGACTCGTTCGGGTCGCTATTTTAAAAATGGGGTCCCTCGGTTCCTACACTTTGATCGTCGACGTTAAAATTGTAATTTGTTAAAGTTGTATTGTAAAAGGTTGTGGTATTGAGGATTATACTTAAAATATTGGTAGTTTTCCGTATGAAAGCCGGTGGTTCCTTGTATGGCCAATCAAAAATTTGATGATTGGCCTTGCTAGGGTACATATGCCTTACTAGGAACATTTAGAAATCATGGTAATATGAACACTTTGAACTTTGAACACACAAAAAAGGAATTGATATAATTTTACAATATATCTCACATTATTTTCTCGATTTTTCATTTTAGGAATGTTTGTTTTTAAATATTCTTGACTACAAGATTATTTGCCATATTGAAAGTCAACGTGAAAACTTGAAGGAGAGGGGGGGGGGGTCTACTTACGTGGTGTACACGGATGGTCACCAAAGTCAAACATATGGGTCACATTGTTTGGGTACGTTCCCTGAGGACATTATAATGTACAATCAATCAGCTTTATTATGATTTATGTTTTGAGTCGTTCGTCTAGGCATATTTTCAAATGGCGCTACACCTACAATCGTACCTAACGGTAACACGCCCATTTCAGATACGCCCCGGAAAGGCTGATCGCCGGCTTATAAGTCAAAACACTATCAGCATTACCGGCGCCTAGCTTTTAGCTTCACGCAAACGTCCTTCCTCTGTTTCCTTACATAAACGAGAATGCTTTTAACGCTGAGTCTCATATTACTCGTAGAATTTTACCTATCGGGTATCATGGTTACACCGACGTTTGAAAACAGAACTCTGTGGTACAACTACGTAAGTACACTATACCTTTTTTTTTGAGGGGGAAACCTTCAAAAGGTACTCGTTACCGTGGGAGCGACGCCGGGTTATGTGGGATTTTTAC
>DWTU01002321.1:0-11679 GCA_018251515.1 Cecropterus confusis | reverse complement strand
GTCTGGCCGGGGATCGAACCCGGGACCCACTGCGCGTCAGACCGGTATGGTGACCGCTCCACCACGTGGGTCGTCAAATATTATCAATATTAAGTCAAATTTTATTTCCATCCTACTATGGACGTCTCACGTACTATACGAGAGGATGCATATGATGCATACGATAGGTCTCTGTCAATTAAAATCTATGAGTATCAAATCCATGATAGACATGAGGTTCAGACAATATACACTCTCAGGCACAGCATGTGTGTCTATTTACTTACTTCATCTTTGTTGTTAGTCGATTTTTAATGTTGCAAAATAAAATAACTATTTTTGGCAACTGAAATAATTTTAATAAACGATAAAAGCCAATTATATAATATTAAAATTAATGTACAATCGTTTTTTCTAATTAACGATTAATATATGAAATCTTGTCAGCAAATCTCGTAATTGTGTAAGCAAAAATATTTTTACTATTAACAATTTTCTCTCTTTATCTTTTACAAAGTAATTATCTACTTGTTTTAACTTATAAATTTGCGTAATGATGTCAGATTTGTTGTTTCAAAAATATATTTAATTACTTTATGAATATATAATTAATTTTATGAATAGTTAAAAGGATAATTAACAAGTTTTAAAATGTTCCATAAATAAGTTTTGTAAACTATTAAAGCCTTAAGAACGTGTTTTACAAATTTTCTATAACAACAAGGTATAGGAGCGTGATGTTTAAGAACAAGTTTTATGTATTTATACAAAAACTTTTAGTGAAAATAATATAATAGTATTTTATAAAAAGCTGCTTCAATACCTGTTTAAAAATATCTTTTAATAGGTAAATCTATAAATATCCAATATACAAAATGTAAAAGTAATGGAAAGCGTATACTATTTAAAAGTTACTATTAAAATAATTACTTTTTCATAAAAATAACATTAATAAAAAAAAATAAAGAATTCCTTAAATAAAACCTATTCATCTATAATATTTACTTCTCATATATAGGTAACATTTGGAAATTTAGCCATATTGTATTTTTTTGACTTTTCAGGTTTCTTTGTTCCCATTCTCCATGCCAGCTTCTTCGTAACCTTTTACAAGGTTCTCCAATATGAATCGAATCGTTAGTTTGTATATATTTTCTATATTCGGTGTATATCTGTCTCCTAGCGTTGTCTTCGCGGCTTCCAGAAATGGTTGTTCAATTTTCTGAAAAAAAAAAAATCCAATTAAATTTCTTTTATGCAATTGAAGTAGTTAAAAGGAATATGCTCTATCTGATAGTAAGTGGTCAGTATAGTCCAAGGATACCTGTAATTAACTCTATCGTTACTGTGAATAAATTGACTAAGTTGAAACGCCCCGTGTAAGCATTTTGAACGCACTGCACTCTTCAACTATAACTAGCATTACCTAATGTTAGAAGGTAGGCGTGGATGAATTCTATTGCCTTCATGACATATCTCGTAATATTGCATTTTCCATTGAACTGGTAAAGTTTGTATGAATATTTGAAGATATATGACGTTTTCTGGACCATAAATCAGGTAGTTCACAGTAATTAGCGAAGATAATCATGAAGGTTTAAAATCACATCTAAAATGAACATTCGTTTTTAGTGCAAAAATCAAATTGATTTATACTTGAATTTAGGTCTTAACAGTCCTTTCCATTTAGAATTCATCGACCCTTCACACTTCATGAAGAAAGAAACATCGCACAGTGAGAACAAAAGAGACCAAGTACAAAATTTGCATTTTGTGGGAATAACAGAATTGTGTTAGTATTTTAGGGAGTTTCTTAAAGCGCGAAGTTATTAAAGTTTGTAGCACGATAATCACCACTCTTTAATTCGTTATTCTATCGTTCAATATGTATAATTTCGTAGTTCGAAGCACTATGTATTTGTACCTGTTATCTAAATATACTACTCGTATACGAAAAGCTTTTGAGCACAGACGATGGGAACTCACCAAAAAGTTTTCCGCCTCAAATCCAGGCACCTGTCGATGCGTGCCGCCAATGTGCCGTACATACGCGAAGAAGTTGTCCATGTCCGCCAAACTCTTGATCCCTTCGTCCAGGGTGTGCATGACCTTCGTGGCGTGTTCGGCGAGCTCCGCTGAACTGATCTGCGCTTCCTTCGTTCGAAGCTCACGGAAGTTCTCGAACAGATGGATCAGATCTTCGTTTTCTTCAAATAATCTGGAAGAATATTATGTTGGGCATAATTTTTAACTTTTTTAAAAAAGGCGGACGTTTGCAGTGATTTTAATATAGGTAATATAGTTGATTTATCTATATGCGATTGGAAATACATGCCGTTTGGAGTCGGCCTTGAATAGCACGGCTCCCTATCTTCCATGGATGCCATGGATGTCGCAACTAGGATATAAAATGAGATGTTGCTGCCCAGGAGATGGGTAGCAACATCTTATATGTAACATCAAGAACACCCATTACGGTCACCAACACGCTAGTCAGGCTCGGCGAATATTGATAAAAACTTCCTCTAGGGTAGGCCTATGTCAAAAAGCTGGTACTAATTTCGCAACAATTGTTTTATTTTCGTACAGTCGTGGAAAATATGGAATCATCTATCCCGTGGATTTCAAAGTAATATTTATGGCAAGCAAAATAGAAGATTTGAAAATCATAGACCACTCATGGCATGAATTTTATGTTCAGATTTAGAAGAATCTACCATATTTACTAGTATGATCAACTTAGACTTATAAAAGTACATTACAAGATTAAAAACCACGTTGTTTCTTACTAAATAAAGCAGGTTATTAGAAATAATATAAGCTTAAATTTGGTTATAAAAATTGTCTCCGGCTTCGTTATAGATGGTATTTTAAGGTCGTTTGTTTTCTTCGTATCTTAAACCAAATCCAATTTGGGGAATGAAAATTAAAAGGTAAGAGGGAAAAAATGAGACGTAATCTAAATATCTTAGGATTCGTAAAGTTAATGCTAGGGGCCGAGATTTAATTGCTGATGAGTTCAGCGGTTTACGCTGATGAGTCGGGCCTTTAACTGCCTTCAATTTTTATATCCGCTTTAGAGCTTTTACGTGTTTGGTACACCTGGCGCGTTAGGCTTATTTGTTAATTTTTTTGGTCAAAGGTTCTTTTTTCTGAATATGCGATTAATTAATTATTTAGTTTTGTGTTTTAGATTGTGTTACGATAAGGCTACTTGATAGTATAGCGGACGTAAAAGATTCAGATGGAATGTTAAGTGACATTTTATTTTAATTCCTTATGCACATCTCAATGAGAAAAAATGTAGCACTGCATGGGCGTGGAGGTTTATTAAGGGAACAGTCAAAGGGCGTTGAACAGTGAACAAAAAAGTCGGATAGTTTCTGAAATTATTTTCACCCTATGTTAAGGAGAATCCGGAAAAAATACACTAAAATTCGTCGAGAACCAAGTAACATCGTTAAAAATATTAACGATTGATTGCCATCAGTTTCACTTTATTGTTTTTAAGCATTCGGTTTTTATGGTTATAATAATAACATATTCAATTTACGTGTTTTATGAGTTTTTGTCAAAATTGTAACATAAAAGTATTATATGTGTGGATTAGTAGCTTTCATTTGATACCCATATTGTCATGATATTGGCACTCGGGGACTGCCGCGGTAAAGCTATTGCATAGCGTTTTTTATCAGTATTTTTTTCTTTGATATGAATTTAAGTTTTTTCTTTTACTTATCAGATTTAAGAAGCGAAGCAGCGTGCAGTCCACCTGATGATAAGTGGTTACTGCCGCCCATGGACATCTGTAAGCAACTTCATATAGAACAGGGGTTCTATCTGAAGTCAACCACAGACGCGTCGCTACTCCCGAGGACTGAGATGGTCGCCTCTTATATAAGAGAACCGGCAACCACACCCTTCCAACGAAACGACAGAGATGCTTCACGCTAGAAATAGGTGTGGCGGTGGTACCTCCCCGGTCGAAGTACACTGGTTTTACCTGTGCGTATACGTCGTAAGAGGAAGTCAATTTCATCACATTGCCTTAATGAATAGATTTCAAATCAATCTCAATTCCAATTGTCCCCATCGCTTTTTAAACCTATTAGCTATAATACATATATGCGCTACAATTTCCATCGATAAAGACATTAGTATTTTATTATACGTTAAAAGAAGTCATATATATTATTTTTTTTACGTGACGGTTATTTAACTCTGTTAATCACGTTCACATAGAAGTAGGAACAATTTTTATCTATTTATTTTTTTTGCATGGTATTAACTATGTAACACAAGGCAGAAACTAATTACAGGAGAGCCGGGTAAAAAATAAACAATGCCTTTCGTTTTTATCCTTTTAACGAAAGAAGTTAAAATAATAAAATGTAAAAGGCCATCCACCTCAATGTAGTTAGAGTGCCAAGTTTTAAATTCTGAAATAAAATCTAAATTTATAATTTTAAAATTGTGAATTTTCAATTGTGCGCTTATTCATGCAAACCGGCGATACAAGTGAGATGACAATTAACACGTCTCTCTGAACGCGTCACGGCCGCAAGGGTAGACAGATCGAAACACTGACCTCAACGGACACATACAACGAGATGGGCACGACGGTGTTCATGACGATCGCGTACGAGAAGAACACCAGCAGGGCGATGACGACCGCCCCGGAGGCGGGCTCGGCGGGCACCAGCGTGTCCCACGGGAGGAACGCCTGGAAGTACTGCCCGATGAGCCACTCCCACACGCCGCACGCGACCGTGCAGAACACGCACATCGACAGCAGGAACAGCACTATCTGTGGACGCACGAGACAACTTACATTGACGATTACATCAAATATTTCATTATTTTGTAACAATAAGGCAGGATAGAAATCTTGTTCAATATTATGTTACTTACAGATATTAATGGATCGCCATTACCCATTTGTTACATTAATCTCATAAAGAAATTAGAAACATAGCACAATGGGGAGAGACACTTAAACATGGCGTACAAAATTTATTTTCGCTCGGCTTTTGGGCGTCGTATCTGTGATCGACCTCAGAGAAGTCTGTACAATCAACCCCTGCGAGGGTTGATTGTAGATGTCCACGGACGGCAATTATCGCTTACTATCAGTTAGCTACTTTTGTGATTAAATAATAGCAGAGTAGAAAAAGCCAGTAAACGACAACAAAACCACGCGAACACCCAACCTACCTTATATCATAATACATCAAAATATTTATTCATTTATATTTACCCCTATAATAAGAAAATTAAGTAGCCTATCTATGCTGGTGCGCTTGAACTTGGTCTTCCCGGAGTTCTGCATGAGCTTGGTGTCCTTCCCGGCGAACACCACGACACCGTAGCACCACGAAGTGTTCCGAAGCACGCAACCTCGTAGTAAGATCTTGTCGTTGTCAAGCGAGAAGTGCTGCTCTCGCCAGCTCAGCGTACCTACAAAACGACAAAAAATAATTTACAGGTTACGAGCATACAACACGTTGAGTCTCACTGTGAATAGGAGTGTCTTCTTATAACTTGAGGAGACGTAAAGTTTGGGAACCGACAACCGGACAACCACAGGGTATATTATAAATTGGCAACTATTTTGTATCAATAGAAAACAAAACTAGAGATATGATTTTAAAAGAAATTTGGTTACGGGGTGTCTGAGGTTTCAGTTCATTTTGGGAATGGGAGGTTGTTCACTTGTTCAAAACAGTTTGGAGATTACTGTTCTACAGTGTTGTTTCTATGTGGATATGTGAAGGGAGGTTTATGTCTAAACTGTACTAAATTTTTTGAACTAGGGCTTACTTTTAACAATCGGCGATCGTCGGCGATGGTTGTCGATATAACCTGATGGGGGGTTTACATTAAGTCAGTTTGGTTGTCAGCAATTGCAAACGACTTCGGTTACCGATCAATGCAAACTACAATTTACCGATCAATGCAAACGACAATTCGGTGAGCCGCAATAGAACGCAGCTCGTTTGCGGTGACCGACCTAATGTAAAAATTGTAACAGTTGTCTGTATTCGGTCATACTGCTCGCTATTTGGGGAATACCGAGTTTGGGGGTCAGCGGCCAGCAGCTAAACTGAATATGGACGACGCATTAGTTGGCAGACCTAATGTAAACAAGCCAGTTCGGTTAACTAATTCAGTTAAACCGAATGCTGGCGTCGCATTTGATGCTCGAAATTACGTAAACGCGCCATTACGCTCATGTTACTGTTACTTATCTTCATATTTTGGAAGTAACCCACTACCAAAATATGACCATAAATACGACAGATTTTTTGGTAAAAACGATTACATATATGCGTATGACGAGACCATTTAAACAATATACAACAGTTGATAAAACATAGCATAAGTTAAATTAACATTAGTCAAGCCGAAGTCAAACCATGAAGATTTTTACCATCTTCGGTCCTTCAATAAAATATTAGTTAGTAATTTTCAATATCCTTGTACTTTATACTATATAAAAAACAAGTAATAATCGCTTGATTAAAATTTCAAATCAGCCTTATTTGCATAATACACCGGAATACTGTAAATAATTATGTGATACTAAAATCAAATATAAATACTTCTTAACGATGATAAATGTTCGGAGGGGGCGTCTATAATTGCATCATAAGATTAAATAAATCAAAGTGGCTATTAAATCATAGATATAACATGATATAATGTATACATATACGTTACTTCGACATTTCCTTTAAAAATGCAATTTCATTATAAACACTATTGTGCCATTACTGAGCACGGGTCTCTTTCAAACTTAGAAGTCCTTCTTCGCTTGCCTAGCGCATACTGTTATGGTTTCACATTTTTTTTTTCATTTTTTAAGGCAAGCGGGTTTTTAATCGTGTGTTCCTTTACTGTTCAAGAAAATTATTATCAAATTATATCATGAAAATAACTTTCAAAAAATCATAGATGCGTCTCGAGCCTCGCAACATGCAAGTTTGAGAAAAATACGATTTATCCATCTGCAAATATGTTCACGTTATCAGTAAAATAACACAAAGCACTTGCAGTATTACATAACAACATCCGTGTTGCACACAAATCCAATCATGGAAACGAGTACTAGAAAATAATAACATTGGGTAAGAATTTAGCGACGCGGCGTTCTTCTTTGTTGCGAAACAGCTGAGCGCGGAGCATGGAAAATTTTGCAACTAGTATTGCATGTTGTAAGAAACAGTTAAAAGCTACGAGGCATTGATTTCATTATTTTGACGTGCAAAATCTTTGACAAAAATTAAACTCTTATTCTTGTTATATTTATTGTTACTTTAGCCCCATAGCGTTGTCTGGAAGAGGTCGCTGTTAAGCGATAATTCCGCATTTGGTTTCCTTTTTTATTGTTGTTTGATCTTTAAATTTGTTACCACTACTTTCTTGGTATCATAAAATATCGTAACTATTAAATTAATTATAATTGACACTGTTTCTTAAAACTATTAAAATAGTTATTATTATATTCTAATAACGTACACTTAGCTAAGCAATAAATAACTTAGTGGTAGGAATTTCGACCTATGTACCATTACAAGGCCTGGGTTGGAATCACAGGCACGTACCGTACACATCGTTATGCGTATTAAAAATTTAATATTCACGTTTGTACGATGTAATAAAACAATGGAACCGACATAAATATTCCATATGAAACGCACATAGCAAGATATATAAATTTAACTTAGATGTCGTAATAAAATGCGTGTTTAAATTTCAGCTATTTGGGTTAAGGTTTATTTTCGGAAATTTACGTGATATCCTTGAAACGATAAGCCAGTGATTTATTTTAAGTTCACGGTCGTTACAGTACCAGAAACAGTTAAAAAAATTTCTACGTGAATTTTATAATTGTCAATACTTCATCCTTCCTGCCACTAATTTTACTCTGCAGGTATACACTACTCAAAGTAAAAGTTATAAAACATTTGAAGGTATGATAGGATCAAGGTAAAGTCCCATCGTGGTCCGATTTCGGAGAAACCATGGGAACTGGCCACAACTATTTCTGTCTTATAACAGGAATAATAAGAACATCTTTGTTACTATTTGAGGGACTGGTGAGAGACCCGAGATACGAGACGTTCTGAACTCGTCTTCGGGAGTAACAACGGATTTGTAGTCGACATGAGAAAGGATTCTAATCCTATTTAGGATCGATTACAGTCGACAATGAGCGGCACTGACCATCGTTGATCATGTTATCAAATATATTTATTTATTTTAATTTATTTATTTTACAAGTTTTTGTACCTTGAAAAGTACATACATAAATGCACGGGCATAACAGAAAATACAAACATTAAAAAATATATCAGTCTAAAACCATAAATGAATCTTATCGTCAATTAATCAGCAGAATTGAATGAAATACATTTTCTACTGCTATATCATAAATCATTATCATAGTAATTATGAAATAGTTACCCTCAAACTTATTAAGTAGATTGTTGGGCGTTTCGCAGACTATCTCTCCGTCGAACGCGCCCAGTTGTGCGTCGTCCTGCCCCATCGCGGCCGTCTCCAAAAGGCACTGACGACATTTTAAATTCGTCTCTCTGCAACAAAAATATACGGAATTAACATTAAGATATAAACTAGTAGTCATTATTAATTGATTACAAACAAAAAATAAGAAAATTTGTTGACAGATAAAGGAGAAAAAAGATTTTAGCATATATAATTATGATAAATACCAATAGCAACAACTCATAGCTCTTCATACGTATATGACACATTGTTTGTCTCGTGGGTGCCATGGGCACACCCAAAGAGGAGAATGCAAACACCCAGACAATACATTTAAATTAATTTATAATTCTACTCGACCGAAGATTGAACCCGGAAACCTTTGTATATCAGACCGGTATGGTCACATCTGTCGTATGTCAATTGAAAGTAATATTAGTTACTTAATCATCTTATTTCCATGTTGCATTAAATGTACTTACTATACTGTACTTACTGCACTGCACTTAAATAAAATTTAATAGAGTTTCGGATACTTGGTATCGTATAAGAAATTGCTTTGAAGGTTGTTTCATTCCTTTAGTGGGTTTCGATTGTACATTAGCAACTATTTTTACTCCAGCAACATAAACCGGCAGCATTACAATTTTTTCTTCCCCATCGCGATAAGTTGGTGACTAAGTGTCACAGTGGTTTACAAACGTGTATAGTACTCGTATTTAGTTATCATAATATGCACTCTTTACTTCTGTGATTTATTTACAAAATAAAACTCATTATTTGACTTAAAGTACAAATATGTAGATATTCAAATATTTTACGAAAAGCATTGGCGAATCTAGGGAGCGGGCCGTGTCTGCTCCGTGGGCATCTGCCCACAATAGAATTTTAAACAGACCGGTACAGTAGTTAACACTTGGCAAGTATATCTAATAGGCAACTCCGAACTTAAACGTTAGTTTATTTAATTATAAATATCATAGGTACAGCAGCTTTCCGTGGTTCAACTTCGAGGGCATGACACTGCTACACCTAATTATATCAGTATTATCAGGGGTTACCGTATTCTGGTCTGGTGGGGAGCGATGCAAGTGAGACATTCTAATTTAACCCCCAAAGGTATCAACGCATATCAGTGACGGATATTAGGCAGGACCAGACAGAGAATTAAGAATTAATTAAGGTGGTAGAATTCTTTGTGGTTCGACTCCGGAAGCACCACCGCCTCACCTATTTCTGCCTAATAACAATAGCGTTATGCGCTGTTGTATTCTGGTCTGAAGGGAGTGGTAAGGGAGACACACTTTTCCGAGGCATTCCATCTTAGTCCTCAGGGGTAGCGACGCGTCTGTGGCTAACCTTAGGTGAGACTTGATCTTACCTAGGGTTGATTACAGATGTCCATGGGCGGCAGTAGCCACTTACCATCAGAAGGGCTGCATGCTCGTTTGTTACTTCCACACTATAAAAAAAAATTAATCATCAAATTTAGAATTATTCGAAATTTCGAATTATTCGATTCGAATTTCGAATATAAATGATATATAAAAATAAAGATTAATATTCGATCCGGAACGAACGATTCGTAAGTTCGAATTATTCGCACACCCGTAGTATCTTACCAGAATACAGCAATTTTCTTTTGTTAATAAACAGAAATAGATATGGCGGTGGTGCCTCCGGAGTCATACCACAAAGAGTTTTATATATGTCCATCGCAATGTCTTTGCAGTTTTATTTTTGAAGACACTACACTACTACACTCGTAAAATTACTTTTGCGAAGTGCTTCTGGCATAGCGACCCGTAAAAAAAGTTATACTACTAGCGTGGGACTGTAGTTAATTAAGCTATACTAGAACCACGACATTTTATGAGGTACTAGAAGTAGTATGAGTATTTCTGCCAAATAACAACAGCGTCTTCACAACCTTTACCAACCAAAATAATTCCACCTTTCACAGTACGATGACTTCAAGTATTATAGTTGTATAATTTGAAAGAAAACTATTTACCTAGACTGTTTCTAGATTCATTTCGAAGACGCGTGCATATTTGTTACGGAAAATGAAGCAATGTCTTCTGAATATGATATAGGGAGAAAGGTTTAGTGAGCAGCGATAGCCGAATGGTTGAAACTCGTCCTCTCAATCAAGGGTACCAAGGTTCGAATCCCAGGCACGCACCACTGATTTTTCTAAATAAATTATCACTGCTTTACGGTGAAGGAAAACATCGTGAGGAAACCTACACACCTGAGAGTTCTTTAAAAAAGTTCTCAAAGGTGTGTGAAGTCTACCAATTCGCACTTGGCCAGCGCGGTGAACTATGGCCTGAAGCTCTCTCAATCTGAGAGAAGACCCGTGCCCAGCTGTGGGACAATAATGGGTTAATGGTAACAACAGCGTAAATTTACTGCCTTCTGGTTTAAAGAGTTTGGTAGAGCTGAGATGCTAAGATGTTGTCATTCCTAATTATTACTAAGTGGCAGTAACCACTCACCATCAGATAAACTGCTCATTTGGTTGAGTAGATTTTTATGCAAAAGAAAAAAATACTTATGTACCTTTTCAGGAAGAGGGCCTGATTGAGTAATTTATGGTTTAAATTCTACATATTATGTTACATATTATGAAATTTAATCTCGTAAATCACATTTTTTCTTATTACTGATGTTCACAACCTTTTCTCTGTAAGCACGCCTAACTTATTTCTCCCGACAATTAACCCACGCGCTCTCTTCATTGCTAATTAAATAAATCAGGCGTCTAATTAACTAACAACTATGGAAGTTAATTATCCATGTAGAATATACCCGAAGATTAATTACGTGGTAAGCATAGATTTAAGGATCTGCTTTGTTAATTTAATGTTCGATACTAACTTCTAATTTTGATTATTAATTTCTAAATTATAGTTTAGAATAAATAAGAGAGATAAAGTCCCACAGACTCCGTTGGCTAGGTGCTGTCGAAAGGATGGGAGAGGATAGTGGGCTGAAAATAGCATATTTGGAACCCCCAGACATCGCTGGATTGATAGATTTGAGGTGGATCTTCGGAAAAATCGAGTCAGTAACTGTCAAGAAGTGTCCAGGGATCGCATCAGATGGCAAAGTGATGACGACCCACGTGGCGGAGCGGTCATATCGGTCTGACACGCAATAGGCCCCGGGTTCGATCCCCGGCCAGAC
>DWTU01002320.1:0-11680 GCA_018251515.1 Cecropterus confusis | reverse complement strand
AAGATAAATAGCAGACCTACTCACGTTTAAAAGGTGATTCAACTATCGGATGGAGGGAAATGAGGACGAACGGTGACACGACCTAACAAACACTGATAACGCGATCTAGGACCTACGATCACTCTTAGATAGTTCAGACGTTCATTTATTGTAACTGTTCGAGGAAAGTTATTATCCGGAGAATATAAATATATACAATTTTAATTAATAAGACATTTCGTTCAGTCAACAATCAACGTTGAAGTGTGGGCGTTCTTGACTGTCATTTTAAACATCTCTCGACAGAGGTTGAACTCGATGACACGTTGTACCCCAAGGGATTTACATTATACCAACGGAAGAATTAATTAGGGATAGTTTGTTCTTCAAATAACTACATGCCAGTAAGTAATTACATGGTTCAAAAGAGTCACAAGACCGGTAGGGCTTGTCCATCGTGGCCGTTAAATATCTGAATTCATCTCAGGTGGTGAGTCATGAAATTGCAACATAGCGCAAATTTATAATCAGCTACCCGACGACATTCCACGAAGTCCGCGTAGTGGCTGCAGGTAAACTTCACAGTGACATAGCCCCGCGCCCAACCGAGCGATTACCGTGCGATGGCAAACAGAAACACAACAACCGAATTCCAACGGAACGACCGCTCGCATACTAATTAATGTCCTTGTTACAGATTTAACAGGTAAGTTAGAAGAATACCTAATTAGCTACAGTAAATTTCGTATAGCTTATTTTTTAACACTACAGTTACAAGCAAGAGCCTCCTCGCAGCTGTTTAACTGACCCACTTTCTTGTCTATGGTGTTCGATATGTGGGCACATAAAACGTTATTATGATGTAAAAGCCACACTAAAAGGACTTAACAACCGACGATGTGACTTAATCTGCTATTTATCTTTATTAAAATCAACGACCTCCATAATCTTGACGCACCCGTTGGGTTGGGTGGTTCGCCGCGGATTATGAATTTCTAGCATGTTATATCTTTATTAAGTTCTATACAAGTGTAAAATTATACAATTATAAATACAAATTACACAGGCGTCTATTTAGAATAAGAATGAAACATTGTTATAATAAATTATAACGCAACTTTCCCTAACAAGCGGTTCTCAGATAAGAGGACGTTGGCAACGCTATAAGAGATTCGTTAGGGGTTACGGGTGGTCGACGCTGTACATACGACGGCGTTGATCTTCCCCAAAAAAAGTATTTGGACATCATCCGCTCCTACGTTTAATTTAACAACGGAAGCCGCATGACTCGGCAGGAAAAAAATCAGATTAATTTTCACTGTTGTAACCAAACGTTCCACCTTACGAGATGGATTGGTTTAAAATGTGAGAACTTGAAAATAAACAATGTAAGAGCAAAAAGGCATTTTAGAAATAAACGTGATCTCACCAGGAAGCTTATCCACACAATAGGACAAGGGAAGGACGTAAAGGCCAATGACTTTCGTAGAAACAAATAGGTACATCTCTATTTAGGAAGACTGAATATTTCCATTTCGTCGTGTTTTCTTTACTTATAACTCTTTAGGGTTCGTCATTATTTATAGCCTATTGTAACATGCGGTTGGATTAGACGCGGATGTTTTAAAATAAAGCAAGATGTGATTGATCACTGAACCAAAGTAATAATTATCATCTTATCATTTGAAAACCATTTTTATGCAATTTATTGATTTTGTTTTTTTATTTATTTATTCATATATTTATTGCACCTTTATAATATAAAGTCACAATAGGGCAAACTTAATGCCTGATGGCATTCTCTGCCCTGGGTGGCTGGAAAATTTGCGGCAGGTGATTATTTTAAATGTGAACAAAACAATATAGAATATACTGAGTTTTAAATACATGTTATATACTAAATATAGTTTTCGCGGAACTTGTTGAGAAATAAATTATTTAAACCTCTTACGAAGATAATACGTAGATGTATAAGAACTTCTAAAAAATAAATAAATAATGAATGACCATCCAGTTACAAAATTTTCAATCATCAACAGCTTTATTAATTCATGGGATATACGCATTGCATACTGAACTAGTATATACCTAAGGCAGTTAATGATGCTATATTGGAAGCCGGCGTCACAATAAAAAACAACGAAAGCGTCTTGCACCTGGAAGTGAGCGCCAGCCGCCTTGGCTCGCCTCCAGTCCCACTGAACTTTGACAAGGAGTCCGCTGCAAATTGCCACCGCACACACACCGCACTTACTTATATCTCTCCTTCCTGGATTTGCGGAAATATAACTAGAAAATATACTACTGAAATATTCTATATTTATATTAAATGAAAGTTATTGAGAATAAAAAATAACAATGGTATTTTCCCGAAGTTTTAGCCTTTACGCATTTTTTTACACAATATTTGAAAATTAAGTACCATCATAAGTTCGTCGTGCCCTTTAAATATGTAAGTATATCTCCAAATTCGTCGGCTCTAAGCATGCAAAACAAGTAAAAAATGATAACCGCATTTATAGCCATGGAATTGGACACGCGAACATCGAAACTGGCATCCTGACATTCAACGAGGCTCGGGCACTCGCTTGACAAGGAGATATATTGCTTTCTTTATCGATTATTAAAGATACGGGGCGTCGCATCTCATCTATTCTCATTAAACGTAATTATTGTATCGATCTTCACTGACGGAATGTTCGCTTTTATTACTTAAGGTCGGTGGTGGTCGAGAATGTAGTAGAGATGCGTGTATGCAACATATTGAGGTCTGATCGGTCGTCGATTAACAAAAGTGATACACATCACACGGGGTCGAAGCTGTGACTAATCGTGTCGCTTAACAAAATGAGCGCGTCTACGTGCCGACCCGTTGCCAACACCGTCAACCCATAATTTATTCCACATAATTAAGCACTAAATAAATTTGCCGTTGCCATTAAATAGACTGAAATAACTGCAAATAGAAATAGGCACATGTCAGTAAGAACTTCGTATATTACGTGTTATGTTTATGTATAAGAACAATCACAGCATATAATACGTGCTACATTCTTTCAAGATATAAACTGAGAGCATGACTGACGTTATAATAGCAAGACGTAGCAGGTTTACGCAACACCATGAGGTAGACGAGGACTGATGAAAGGCTGACCTCAGACGCGCGTGGGCGCAGTTCGACAATGATAATCCGACAACCCGGGGGCCACGAACTGCACCGGAATGAAAATAAATAGATGCACATAAGCAGGACGAGAGAGCACACCTGTCGTTGATCGGTGGAATAAACAATGCATGTCAACACGCGCCTAGAATGACGGAACGCCTCGTCTAGTCACGATCGAGTGGAGGTTTTCTTCCGGAACACTATTGATCTTGGGACTAAAGACGTTAATGTTTAATCGGATTTCCTAAATATTTGACTGAGCAAACGCTTCCTCATCAGCCGGTAATAAAATTCCGAAATGCCTTTATATTGATGTAGCGTTGTGAGTGAGATTGGCCCGCTTAGCCGACTTCAATGGAGCTATAAAACGAATAAATTAGATGAAAAGCTTCCTTAGGAAATTACTTTGGCGGACTAGTGCCACTATAACCGCTTGGGATATCAATGACCCCGGCTGCGAGACATCCCACCGCGTTTGTTTAATAATACGGGAGAACGTTGCCCACAAACAAAGGAAAGTAAACCACAACAAGCAATCATTAGGTAGGTACCTACTTACTTTACTTAAACTTTTCACTTAAATTACTTACTTTTCTTAAACTTTTTACTTAAATTTAATTTACTTTATACTTAAAAAGGTACTTCCAATTATCGGGCGTATAAATCATAAAATACAAGTGTACATGCAACATATTCATCATGGTTTTATCCCAATTAATTTCTGTTGTTTTCGTCATAATCATCAATCATTGTTCGTACTTTAATTACCTTATGTCAGGTTCGGCATCATTCCGTCACTTCGTTTTTTTTTGCGGTAAATATTAGTAATATATTTTTCCCTCTTGTTCCTTATAACGTTGTTTTATAATTGTTATTGTTGTTAAGCTCGCACACTTGTTTACTTTTAAATTATACTGATAACTAAATGTAAGCTTATGAATGTTGGTAACCCGTTTAGTTTGACCACATGCTATTAAATTTAACATGATGTGCGTAACTACTTGTACCACAAACTCACCGTTTCGCCCGAGTTTCGTGCACGAGCTGCCAGTCGTGGTCGCGGTTGCATTTCTCAGTGTTTCCTGTCTTACAACATTCTATAAAATTAATAAGCGAGTCTTCTGTTCTTTCGTTAGGAAACGGAAAGATTAATGTAGAACGCTACACATCATAAAATATGTATAAACTATGGTTTGAATTATGTATTATAATATATCAAAGGAAATAAGTATCGTCTTCCTATAAATTATACCATCTCTCCTTCTATCTAATATTGTTCTTTCCATTGATGTCACACTTACAGTTAATTTTGGAACTTAAACTAACGCGCTATATTTATTTACCAATTAAGACAAATAAGACGTGAAAAGTGCTGAAGTAGACTTTCATGAATATTGCGAATTAATGAAAGTTTACCTGAGACCTATTGAAACGTTTCTACGTTTTATGATACACAAATAAAAAGTTAACATTCAGATTTTTTTCATTGTGTGACAATATTTATAACAATACGTGCACATTTCAGAGGGGGCGATGATAAGAGCGGCCGTGGCGGCGCTCGCGTGCCTGTGCCTGGCGCGCGCCTCGCCCGCCGAGCCGCACGGACTGCGTGCGTACGCGCAGAACACATACAATAACAAGGTATAACATAGCCAACCTATCAGCCTATTGAGGTCCAATGCTGGATTAAGGCATCCAGGACTTTACGCCAAAAGTCAGCGCGCCTGGCATCCGTATTGGTGACCGCAGAGGGTGTTGACTGTTCATGTTACACGGGAGGACGCTGCTGCCTATCACTTGGATTTGGCCCTGCTTTCGCCTCCTACGATATTCACGAGAATAGAGATAGTGGTGCTGTTCAAGACCGACACCACAGCCACAGTAACAGCACAGCCACTGCTACAAGCATAAGCATAAGTAGTAATGCTAACCAAAAGTGTCTCGTTTACAACCAATGATAGAAACTTTGGGAAATAGGAAAAATCGTTCTTGACTGCCTAGGTTCTAATTCGATTATTTAATATGCATTTTTAATACATTATTTTTTATTTTATTTTACGTTGGTCTTGTTGTCGCTGATATTAATATTTCATTGAGTATATAGGAGTATCAAAAGAACAAATGTGTAGAAATAAAATGCCTCAAGTTCTTTATTACTTCCGAAGTAGTACTGTAAAAATAATTCATCACACAAACATTTTTCCCAATTAATCATATTAATTACCTTTTCAGGATTTAGCCAGTATATTAGCGAGTATAGACGAGAGACTACGGGTGTTGGACACCATAAGCGCGGTGCAAGTGAAACAGGCGCGGCGCCTCGACGTGATACAAGACAAATTGGGTAAGTACAACATGGTTAAAGTAATCCTGCCGAGATCAAACTCAGTGAGAACACGTGCGCCGCGGCCATTGACGTAAACGAAACGCTTCCAGTATGTTATTTCCTGAAATCGGCAACGTATCACATTTTCTCGTCCTGACCTACATACACTTGCCCCCAAACTGACATATTTCCCAATAATAACAATGAGTCACGGCACGGCAATCATGATCTTACTGTGTCATATCCTATTTTAGAATCCGTGCGTTATGTCAAGTTTCGAAATATTACTCCCATATATCATTCGCAATTAGACAAACGGGGCAGCGCCCAATCAATTCCACGCAGGATCCGGCTACAGCGGAACAGAGCTAGAGAATTGTATAAATTATCATGGTGGACAGGGACAATTTGAGTTAAGCAATGTAAATAGGATGTTCTAATAGATTTCTAATTGCTCGCAGACCGCGTGGAAACAACGCTGTCATTGAAACTGGAGAGAGCACAATTGGCGGCGGAACGACTGGAACATCGGCTGCATATGCTTCAAACAAATGTGCAGGTCCGTTTTCTTCCTATAATTGTATAATTTACATGTTTGATAATACATGTTATATTATTTTAAATGTATTAAATTTTGAATTTGATTTCAGACATCAATCAAGGAGAGCAGTGATAAAATAGAGAAAAGCCAAACAAAAATAACAGAGATTGCACAAAACTTAACGAATCATATCAATTCACATACACATTTACTAGAAAAGGTTTGTATGTTCGGTTTTATTTATATGCAAAGTCATTGTTTCTTCGGTCAGATGAGTAAGTAGATTTTACTTACTCATCTGACTGTAACCATAAGTTTATGAAATTGCCATTTTCACTTATGGCTTCTACTTAGTTGATGGTAATTTCCTCACAAGAGAAAACCGTAGTTAATATAAGCATATATTTTCTCCAAGTTCTTTTGTCCAATTTAAAATCTATAAAAGTAAGTAAAAATTCGATATGCAAAGTTTAGACTGTAATTATATAGGGTATAATTGTCATGAGACTTACTGACACGACGAATATTTGCGTAGCTATGACAGCCGTTCGAAACTCCTAACTTAGTCCTGAAAGATTCGACTTCCGAGATACTTAGCAAACCATTCGGAAGATTTAAGAATGTTATATCTTTGTCAATATCAACGTTTGTGATTGTGCGAAGGTGAACGGCGCGTATGCCGACACGTGGCGCCGGGGATTGCTCCTGGAGTCGTTGGTGCGAGACGGTATGTCGCTGGTGAACGCCACGCGGCGCGAGCTAGCGGACGGGCTGCGCGCGCTGGCCCGCCGCCAGCGGGACGCCAGGCTCTCCTCCAATGACCTGGAGGCGGCCTTCTCCAAGCGACTCAACGATAACACTTACAAGATTGATCTAAAGGTAATGTAAAATGTTCCGGTGACAGTAGTACACATCGATACAAAACGTTGGTTTGTTTTAAAAGATTAATAAGTAGCAACCGACGAGACCAAAAGTTACATATAGTACAAGTTCCATCTAAAGCAGATCGCAAATGTGTTGCTACTCCTGAGGACTGAGATGGTCGCCACCTATTTATGTCAGCCGGCATCAACGTCCTTCGAACGAAACTCTGAAATGCTTCGGGACAGAAATAAGAAGAACCCTACTAGCTATACCACCTTTCTAAACGACGATTATTTTGAAATTAATAAAAAACAAAGAAAATATAACGCGCGACAATGCGACAATGCCTTTGATGCTGACCTAACCCTACATATGTATTGTGTAACTGCACCAGATTAAACATGTACACAAACATGAAAATACTAAAACACTTGAAACATATACGATTGTATATGTCTACGTAACACAAACACGCAACACTCCAATTACTGACTGACATACAAACTACAACTGGTGCAACAGATAAGGATAATGTTACCACTACACAGCACAACCATCAACAGAATTACAAGCAGCGAGTAGGAAGCTCACAGTAGGACGTTGGCAACGCGCCAATGTCGCCAGTACAAGACGCGTCCCTACTGCCCGCGCCACCCTGCATGGAAAAGAAACTGTCACTTTCCATTTAATTCATACTATTTTTTTGTTTTTACATCACCGACTTATTTTCCTAACCGATAAATTAATCTTGCGTCCTGAGCGACGCTTTCTATGACGCGTCAAAATTTCATAAATGTACCTATATGTCTTATAGGAAAACCTTTTTTTATATGATATTAAGCCACTGAACCTCCTCCCTATGCGTCTAGAATCGACTCAACGCCACCGTTACGCATAGGGCAGATTTTATATTACCAATAAAAGCTCTTATTGCGGCATAACTGCCTGTGTGCACGGACCTTTAAATAGCTTACTCGGGCAGCATAACAAGCTTACCAATTCAATCAGAAGGTAACTGATCAAATACATAGATAACATTTAACCGAACCATAGCATAAGACACAACATGAACGAAACATTACGAAACCTTCAAACGAATAACGAGCAGCAAATATGATACGATATCACATACATATGTAAAGCTTTTGTGGCTTTACATTTTAATGAACACATTGACTCAAGGCTCACAAAGACAACAGGCAACTGACAACTGATAAATATCAATCATGTGTGATTATTTTATCAATGGTTTAAGGTTTAAAGTAAAGCCTCAAACATCCTTCAACAGTAAATCTAGACAATGGTCCTAGTCAGTTACACAGTAGTCAGTTACACAGTATTTGATAATGTTTCTTTACTCACAGGCCAAAACAAACGCTGTTTCTTTGACTGCTTGATCTTTAGGACGCTGTACCTTTTGCCCCGTAAAAATGTGAAACCTTCACAGGTTCGGTGTGATATTAACTGATCATCCCTACTTACATTGTCTATCGATTGATAGATTCTCTATATATTTCAGATGCAAGAGGTGCTAGAAACACAAAAGCGATTTGTAGACTCGTGCCAACGAGTGCAGCTCGACGACCCGACGCACGTTGCAGACGTGCTGGATAGACTCATCGATTCCTTGATCAATAAGTATGTACGATTGCATTCATTCCATTACACGTGACTTGTTTTACATGTCTGTGATACACAAATTATTGTCATTTTCTGAAATCGCATCATATTTTAGCGGTACAACAACACAAGGTCCATTCATGGCTGTAAGAATTACCGTCAGAACCGGCAGATTTTGGAATTAATTCACATGTTATTTTATTTTCACTTTGTTACCCCCGAGGCGGAGCGGTCACCATACCGGTCTGACACGAAGTGGGTTCCAGATTTGACACCCGGCCAAGGAGAGATCTGAAGGATGAATTTAGATTTCTGTTGTGGGTCTGGGTGTTTGTGTATTAGTCTTTGTGTCCATGGCACGACACAGGAGAAAATCTTAGTGTGGGACTATGAGAGTCGAAGCGTTATTTATTTATTTAGTTATTATGTTACAGCATAGAACCGCGATATAAAGCAGTACTACGAAACAAATCTTCCCAACTATATATAATTTTCCTTATAATCTTGCATATAACGAAACGTAAAATCACTTGTGATCAATGCAGAACATAAGCCAAGCCAAGTAAGCATGTAGTCATCAAGCCTGTGTAACACCTCATACGGACGGCTATTTAGACAAAACTATCACTCAAAGATAGCGGTTATTTATAATTCGAATGATGCACATCTGCGATAAAATTGGAATAATTGAAATCTGAAAAGTGTAATATGAATAGTCTGAATAAACATTATTGCAAAAACTAAATCTGTAAAGTTTCCTAATCTAAATTACAGAACCGCGGCGACGTTCCATGAATTGCAAAATATTCAAGACACTATGCGTAACCACGACAGTAAGATGATCAAGATACTAAGCACCAGACCAACGCAGGTAATCAACTTTTCACGCATATATGTATTTACCAGCGTTTTGTAAAAACTCATACGAGTATGTAAAAATTAGGTTCAACTTTATTTAAAAGCAATACTATTATAATTATGTATTAAGAAAAAAGGTCGTAAGGAGGTAATGGATGGATAATTGCACGCAAAAACTTGAAATCAGATTTGGATAAAAGGGTCTAGCCGGTTAAGCATAGGAAAACTGCACTCGCGTCTAATGAATGGTTCTTACCTTGTTTTTATTGTTACTGATCTATAATATCTATACACTAAAAGTCACACCCCTAACCCTATAGTAAGGGAATAATAAGGGTAACAACTCTGAACTTAAACATCTTTTTTTTAATACCTATTGAAGATATCCTCATGAAATTAAAACGGTACGTGATCATCGATAAAGTAATTATACATATATTTTTTTAAATATACTTCTCATTTTTTACTATTTATAATGCAAAAATATACAGGATACTCTCCATCGTATGAAAAATGACCCAAGCAGGCAATGCCGTGGCAAAAAGTTAGTATTCACATATAAATCGTTGATTTCAGACTGACACAACTTGCAGAAAACTTGAAACGTTGTTCCGTAACGCGTCTCATACAACTTTCAACGAAAAGGAGTTGCAACAGCTCACGGAGAAGTTCATAGCTCTCACTAACCGAGCTGACGCGGCTCTACAGAAACTAGAGGCCCGAATGAGCGACGACCTGGACGAGCCAGCTCCCGCCTCAGACGTGACTGCAGCTGCAGATCGACTTCTGCAGAAACTAAATGGAATTAAGTAGGAAAATCATTACTATTAAGTGTCCATCATCTTCATTATTTTCCTTTTAACACTTGATGTATAAACTCTGCGTTTCTTATAATTTACGTTAATACATAGAAAATAATGAACCATATTTTTACTTATGAATCATAATTTTTAATATATTTTGTGTAATATAAACTTTAGTCAGTTTATATCTATATATATCGACCTAAAAAACTAGTTAGTCACATTTGTAAAATTAATATTTTTATTGCTAAAACAAAGCTGGAAAAAAAGGATTGATTTCAATTAAGCACCTGCCTGTTCAAATTTCCTACAATATATATTTTGTTATTTATTATACTAGTTGTTTCTTCCTAACAGTGTCATTTACCACTTTCTATTATGTAAAATGTTTGCAATTTCCAGAAGTGAAGAAGGTTCTCAGGAGGATGTTGACTGGGAGGAGGATGAACAAGATATCAGATACTTTGATGACAACAGCAGCATGGATGACTTCACAGACGAAGACCAAGACATCTTGATTAAAAAGTCTCCTGAGCGTAACAAGCAAACAACTACAGAGCCTGCTGTCATCAGGCCAACACACCGGAGACATCTACACAAACACCCTTATGACAGGGGCCCTAGTTGGAAGAGCATGACCAATACATAAAACTTAATGTTACTTATATTAAATTTATAATATGATATAATATACAAACCTGTCTCTCATTTATTTAGCACTATATTAAATTAAAATATTTTTATCTATAAAACAAAAGAGCATAAATCTATAAAACAACAGGAGATAGAATTGAGAAATGCCTGAGATGGCCACCGCTAATACATATGTTGCTACCCTAAGAGGTAAGTTGGAACATTTCATATAACTGAATCTCTCATCAGACCCTTCAAACCTGAACTTAGCAATGTGTAGTACTGCTAGTAATAAATAATTACGTTAATAATGCGAAATTAGGTGTGTCTGTGGTGCTGTTGAAGTTCAACTATAAAGGAACACTTCAATAAACATTATGTTAACATTTACATTCTAACATTACAAGTCATCATGTGGGTTTATTGTCCTAAGAGTGGGTTAATTATTTTATCTAACATATATATGACAAACACACTAAACTACTCTTGTGGATTATACGCTAAACTAGCTCCATGCAACCAGCAGGTTTTCCTAGATATTCTCCTTGTAGCTGGTGGATCTTCATTAAATTGTTATTTTTTTTTAAAAAAATGTCATTACACCAGGTAGCTAACTATGTGGCCTGCGTTACCAATAAGTGACTACTGATCTCAACAAATTCACCTTTTTGAGAATGCCAATATTTTACAATAATGTATTAAGGAGTTGATGATGAAACACAATAATAATTGCAAAAACGAGGATCCATCCACCCAGCCCTCAAAAGTCCAGTGCTGGACATAGGCCTCCCCTAATCTACGCCATTCTGACCGGTCCTGTGCCAGAATCCAGCGGTAGCCCGCTGTCTTCTGTCCTAAGAACAATGTGGCCTGCCCATTGCCACTTCAGC
>DWTU01002319.1:0-11680 GCA_018251515.1 Cecropterus confusis | reverse complement strand
TAGGTACTTTATCTTAAATATTTTTACCAATATTCCTTTTTATATGCGAAAGGATTGTTTTTCAATTAAAGTAATAGCCCTCAAAATATTTAGTAACTATTTAGGAAAGTCTTATCTTTTTTACGCGACTGCATCAGAAGGAGTGTACTGTTTTTCGTGTAAGTATGTATGTATGTTTGTTCGTACATGTCCATTTCTTTGGCACACGCTACAGCCCAAACGGTTAGGCGGAATGTGACGTTTGGTATCGCAGTTTTCAGAGTGACATAGGCTATATAGTTTTTGAAAATGGCTCCTGCAAATAGTGGAAAAAGTTGGAGGAGGGATGGCCTTTTTAATATTACGACAATATGGGTATCAAATGAAAGCTACTAAATAGATCATTCTAAAATATATATCATAATACTTTTACTCATATTATGATTCTAAAAGTCATTTAAAGTGTAAAATTTAATTTAACAAGAAAATCGTTTTAAGCAGTCGGATTTTTCGTTTGAATATTTTTAATAATGTTACTAGTTCTTTATATTGCTCTGCTGCTACAGTTCCTTCCTCTATACAACGTGAGTGATGTAGAACACTAGACGTTAATGGATCTAAGATTGAGTGACATAAGTTGCCGTTGGAAGTGAATTGTTACTGGAAGTAAGTAGGTAATAGCTTCCGACCGCTATTATATAGGAAGAAGAGGTCGGAAGCGTGACTACGAACTGCAGATATGTTAGGTTAATTTAACTTTCTCCCAACTACGTTAGAATGATTTTAAAATGTGTAGAATGTTTTATAATTATATGAAAATAGATTAGCAAACGCTGACCTAAATGTCTACCTAATAGCAAGTGGCCACTGCCGTCCATGGAAATCCGATGTCCAACCCGAAATGAACCGATTTCGCTTATTTTATTTTGTTGCGCCTGTTACTGTCAGGAGAAGTTTATTATGCAATATTTTTTGAAATTTGCGCAGAAAATTAAAACAAAATATAAACCTAACTATCAGTTTCACTAATGAAAGTATATGTACATGTTACGCTCAAAGATCGAAAATGCACATTGGGCGGAAAAATGGTTTACAACGCATTCTGGTCACAGTAAAACATCCACATGGCGAAATTCGTGTTATGGCTCTAATGAAAACGCGCACGACGCGTTGTGGCAATCACGGAAAGACTAAATTGCGAAATTCGTGTCGTGGCTGACATGCTATTCGATCGCAACGCGTTGTGGTAATGAAGAAAAGCTATGACGCGTATGGAATATTATTTGATTACGACACACACTACTTTTCAATATGGTGCCTACTAGGCCTAGGCTGGAAACCTTTACTACAACGCGTTGTGAGCTATTTTTCCGCTCACTGAGCGTTTTAGATCTTTGAGCGTAGCAGATACATACATGCAACATATGGAAAAATATATCATTCTGGTGCAGTTTGGTAAAAATAAATTATTGATTCATGAAGATTTCCGCTTGTAACTGTCGTACATGATGATCAAAGTACATATATATTAAAGTCTATCGTATCGAATTCCATGATGAACATTTTTTTATCAGATAACGAACTACTATTAAAATTCCAATTCGCTGAATTATAAAACATGCAACTCAAGGGAAAATTGTAAAATGTAGATTAATGACTCACTAGTGCCATTTTATTAACTGGTTATATTGTTTAGCGTTAATTTGATAAAATATGGCAAATTATAATAGTAATATAATAATATAAAATTTATTGATTGTTTCATTTAATAGATATCAACAATGAAGTATTTTTGTACTAAACTATATAAAGTAAAAAGTGACAGCGGTAACATTTTTTTAAGAAAATGAATATTATAATGAGTATGAGGCAGTGATAGTCTAAATTTTTTGATCAGGGTTTGATCCCCAGGCAGGCATCTCTGATTTTAGTTAATTATCTTCATTACTTGTTAAATTGCTGAAAGAATATATTACATGAAAACCTACACGAACAATCAACAAAATAAAAGGTTCTCGCTAACTTTTTGAAGAACTCGCTACCATCTAATTATATGGGTACATACTACATTTAGACAGTTAATTCTAAGATGGAAGAAGTATTATATGGCTTAAACAATCAATAAAAATATTCTATACGTACCGGAACGTCAGGTCTAGAAGGGTAATGGAAGAACACATTCTTAAGCTCGATATTCCCGTCAATGGACTTTGGTTGTATACCCAGATTTAGCAAGGGATTGATACTGGGTACATTGTCGATTAGATGAAATATTTGTGCACCGGCGCCGGTCGCACCACCAAACACTTCCATCAATGTTGAGGAGATTCCGAAGTTTGCAGAGCCCATTAAGACGCCGAAGAATACCTGGAAAAACACAATTTAAGGTTATCTCCCTATTCTGAGGGATTCTAAAACTGGCATCAAATTTCCAGGTATATAGGTGACCATCGGTATATAGGAGCTATACTGAGATATATCTCAAAGTGAGAACGATAGGGCAAAAGATCAAAATTTCGGCAAATTGAGTTAAATACTTGAAAGTACACCTAATAACGTACTCTATAGTCTGGCGAATTAAAAAGTGCCAATTTCATGCTAAATTATTAAAATGCTAAAGGGCACAGAAGATACCAGGATATTTCGTTTTTTTTTCATTTTGAAGCAGCAATTTTATAATTTTGTAGCAGCAAACGAGCATGCCGCCCACCTGATGATAAGTGGACCCTGCCGCCCATGGACATCAGTAAGAAACTTCATATAGAACTGGGTTTCTTTCTGGTGTCGATCACTGATGCGTTGCTACTCCCGATGGCTACAGTGGTCACCTCATATGAAAGTGAGCGAAACTCAGGTATACTGTTTGCTATTTTACTTTTGCGTGCATATAAATATTTTATAATTACTTACCGCAATCATGGTTTGAACGTCATAGTTCTCAGGTTCATCAACCATAAGTTTATATCCAAACCAGAATGACAAAGCGTATGTACAGAAGATACAAAAGAATAAAGTGCCCATAGCCAGACCATTAAAGAAACCTGAAACGAGAGATCATTTTAAAATATCATCTTTTTAAGAGTCGTAACCTTTAGGGGCATAATCCAGGGGCATATCTATAGACAGGAAGTTTTTTAAGGGCGGCAAGTTACAAATAAAAAGAAATCTATCAAAATATTTGTGCCCTGGTTGGCACTTTTGTGCAATGTGGCAATCTTTATGGATATACAAGTACATCATTTCATAATATGGGAGCTAAGTTGATAATTGGGAACATAATGCTTTAGAGAATTTCATTATTTTAGTATAATTCATGCAAAAGATGTCAAAACAACATTTTTTTATATATCTAAAGAAAAAGCGGATCGAAGAAGAAATACACGGTCGTTCATAGATCACGTTCCGCGACTCCCGAAAGCTTTCATATGGAATGAGCTTCAAGACGAAGGTTACACAAAATTGCCGATAGTCCTTTGCCGCCCTAATGTTTATAACAAAAAACCTGGAGCAGTTACTAAGGGCGCATTCTGCATGACATTAAATTCTACAACAACCAATATCGCTAGTCATAAAATATATACAAGACCGCATATACCAAAAAGACATTTAATACAAAGATGTAATCACAACATTGCCAAATTCTTGAATGATTTCTCTTCTACCACCTCGTAATTTTCTATTGTAGGTACAGAAACTATAAAGTACTTAGGTACTCACCCTTTTTAATATTGATGTTTCTTGCTTTTGTTAGGAAACCTTCGTATCTTTCTAACTCTTTACTATGCCCGCTGAAGGCATATACAGTTCGGACAGCTGCCAACACTTCTTCGGCCACGCTGCCAGCTTTCCCTGAGAATACAGCCTCTTTCTTCGACAGTCTAGAAGCTATCTGTTAAAATGATTATTCTTTTCTATATGACACTTTAACACAATCATACAAACTTAATGCTAGGAAATTAATATGTCGATGTATAAGCTATTTGGCCTTCCATACCACTAAATTTTCAACTTATTTAATTAATAAAATTTTGTTATCGTAGCAGGTAGAGAAGTACATGCATTGTGAATATTTTATATCTAACTATTACGGCACAATAGATAAACAAAAGAATTTTGTCAAATTGCGATTTCGTGTACCGGGACCCCTGTTATTTTTCTAATTTTAATATTTTCGTTATTTAATAATAATTATTATCGCGGCCTTTCTATTATGGTTCAAAAGACAGTCCGGGATAAGCTAAGTAATAGGTTTACTTTTTACCCTTTGTGCACCTACGAAAACTTAAAAATATGTTACGGTGGTATTATTTCTAAACTGATATGATTTATAAAAAACTATTTATATTATGTCTTAATACTTAATTACAACATTCAATCTACGTTTTTGGGAAAATTAAAGAATTACGACTGTAACGACTGTAATGACGAAAGATCTCTGTCACTTCACGAAGTAACCTATTTACTTAAGTTAAATAAGTATAAAAATAAGTAAAATTAAAAGCAATTAAAATTAGAAATAAATAGAAAATTGAGTATTAACAATACACGTATTACTTACAAATCCAGCTAATCCAACTAGAAATAGTGTGACCGGAAAAGATACTAAGCAGATTAATGCCAGTTTCCATCCTTTGATGAGTGCCATTGTGACAGCGCTAACAAATGACGCTTGATAGAAGATGAACGTTCCTAGCTTTTCACCTATACCGTCTTCTACTTTTACAACATCACTGAAAAAAACATGCAACAATAATGTAATTGACGCAGCAAAATTCATTCAATCCGCTTGAGGTGTGTCAATGCGTTAAACTCATCCGAGACATACTTATTCGAGGCGCTTTAATTTAGTTAGAGTAGCAACGCATTTGTAGCCAACCTCAGAACTTGTCTGAGGTTGATTATGACGCACAGAAACATGCTGTTACCTATATTCTAGTATTTGTTTCATTGACGTCTTAAACGATATCCACGGGAAGAGAGAGAGAGGGGCTATTAATGACTGAGACCACACGACGTTTTACGGCTTTATTATAGATGAATCCAAAAACAAATTTAATTATACTGTCTAATTAAATCACAGAAAAAATTACAATGATCTAAATGCGACAATGATCACTGTCCTCTAGGTTGTGTTATGGCCTTATGGCTCACTTTAAAGCAGAATAAATGGATGGGGCCATATTACTGAAGTATTTAATAACACTTTGATTTATGAGCTTAATTTCATCATATCTTAAGAACATAATCATTATTAAATTAAGAATATTTATGTAATACTTACGCCGCCATTTTTGCTGCCACGTCTCCAGTTTGGTGCATGTCAAAATATTCGAAATCTTGGTTCAGAGCTGCCTTTAAATATTCTTGACGCATTTTGTAGACCTGTTAATTACAAGTTTTCTTGAAATATATAAGTATTAGGTCTTTGATACCAATATTTAAAAAGTATATGGTGTACACGCGTATTTGGCAAAACTCTAATAACTGTTCATCAGTTGCCGCTTACTATAGGTTGGACTGAGCGTGCGTTTGCTATTTTAATATTATTAAGAAATAAATCGGTTTTTATTTTGTTGTACACAATTTTTTCACGTCTTTGTTATAGGTACTTGCATTGTTTCAAAAGTTGAAGTAAATATAAGCCTATAAAAATAAATCGGTCGTAACCCCTTTCCCCTAATTGAAAGTGCCATTTTTAAAATATATAGCCTATGCCACTTTCCAAACTGAGACGATTCTAATGATATATCATACGTCATAATCCGTCAAGCCGTTTGGGCTGTAGCGCGTGCCAAACAAATGGACATACATACCTACATACGCTCGAATCGTTATACTAACCAAGAAAAGACCCGATTGATACTAGATTTAACTAAAGCAACACGTACAGAAAAATAAGAAAATTGGTTTCTTTTATCTTTTGTATCTTTTGTAGAGGCCTAAAAAGAGAATATATATATAGGAAATTTAGTTAAGGGCGTAAATAAAAAGTCTTTTTGTGATTTAAATAAATACTGTTAAATTATATTTTAAAATAATAACTTGGAACAGAATACGTCTGTTTCCTACCAGATCGATTAGCAAAGTAAGAGAATAGAATAAAAATGAGACGAGTGGTTTTATAAACTTCATTTGGTGGGGTGTAAAAGTTCAAACACATAGATGACGCTAGTGTTGAATATTAATTTTAGTCAACTGATTTTTCTCATTCATTAATTTTGCTAACCAAGTTAGATTAATTTTTGCAAACCAAATTGAATTAAACCAACAATATATTACCATTTTGTTATTAGCTATAACAGGTCTATATGTTTACTGGTTTAAGGTATTACTTCACTAAATTCGAGCAGCTGCGGACCCACGGGTACAAATAGCTTTGTGGCAATTTACTTTGAGAACGTGTTGCAGTTTAACTGTGGTATTGTTCTCTTACTGCGCTTCCGTTGTTTGAACATGTTTCCTGTAACATGTAAAGAGAATATTTTGGTAAATTAAATAACTGTTAGTATGAATGTGGATGTGAATGAACTGTGCTAAGACCATAATCCTTTTGTATTTTGCTGCGATCACTGCTATGCTGAAGTCTATAGTCGTATGTGAACAATATAATGGGCTATAGTTTAATACTTTCGGCTGACTCGACTCGAACTTTCGGTTTTGAATGACTCGCAGTGCTGAGCGGTTGCCATACCGGTCTTACATAATAGGGATGCCGGATACGATCCCGGTAAAGTAGACGTAAATTCTTCATGCGATGATGAATTTAGATATCTGTTCCGGTTTATGGGTGTTTGTATACTCCGCTTTGAGTGTATCATTGGCAACCAAAACATCCCTGTCAAGCTTGAGTCCAAGAGTCTTCCTAAAGTAGTTAATACAGTAACTTTTCATTTATTTACGTAAAATATTAAAAAATAATGTAATAACATTAGATTACATTGCACTTCTAATTCACCATATTCTATATTAAAAAAAAACGAGAAATAAAACTGTTGGCGCCCAACGCGGGCCTGTGTTCTTTAACGTAATTTATGTCAGCGTACAAGTATCTCTTTATTTGTAAATTTAGAGCATTCTGCACCGGCATTCCAGCTGCGAACCAATGTACTTACACAAATAGCTTTTAGCAATTTACTTTGAAAACTAGATTGTGGTACATATATTCATACTTTTCCATACGTGACGTCAATTCAATAGTTTTGTTTAAACTTGCTCGATTTATGTATGGTTTTATACTTGGTATAACTCGAATAGGTTTTCTGTTGCACAAATTGACGAATAAAATATTTCCGTTTTCTTAAAAATGATCGAAAAACCCAACGCCTTTTAAAATAGCCTTAGCGGTCTATTCAAATTGAGGCCTATTTCATAGGGACAAAGTATTACTACTGAAAGGGGACCCCGAGTAATTGATTTAGAATAATAATCTCCATTGGAGCAAATGGAATCTAATCGATTTACTTAGTGGACTGCTGAAGCCATTAGCCATTATCCATAGACTTTCTGAAGGCCCTTGAGATGAGCGGTTGTGACGTTTCCATTAAAAATTGTCTATAGCGGCTTGCATTATCTGAGCCTGATCACAATCTTTCGTTCGGTGTGCTTGATTACTTCATATCATTTTATTTGTTATTACAAATGTGTGTATGAAATGTGTGATTAAATCAATGAGTTGGATAATCCATTTACAGAAATCTAAAAAGCCCAGTGGTTTGTCTTAATCTTTAATGATCATACATTTATGCGGGGATAACAAACATCATAGAAAATAATAAATATTTCATTCTAGTCTTAATAGACTAACAAGGCCAAAACAAACAGACAAAGACTAAAAAAACATTATTGATTCCTGTTTCAGTTGAGTAAGATTAAGTAGTAGAGTTTTTTTGTTTTGGTAATAGTTTAGTTAATTTTGTTTATTGTTAATTAAAAAACGGCAAAAAGATATTTGCTTAATTTACCAGTATAAATGTAATTTTCTTGCCGGCGCAATTATATAACGAAGTATTATGGATGCCTATAATAAAATAACTTAATTACACTTTATTTTATGACTTTTCATTAAAACGTTATTTAATTACTCGTGTTGACATCAATCACGGGTGTCAAGGAAAGTTTCTTATTACTTATAAATGTACTATAATTGCAACGATTATGTTAGAAGCCATGTTTTCTTTTATAAGTGAAACTATTAGTTATGGAGTTTAATATAATGTCATTACTGCAAAGGATTTACTAGTCTCATTAAATCATACCTATGCTTATCATTCATAACATTAGTTAATGCAATGATGGTAGGTAAAATTGGGCTAAAGAAAATATGTTGTATTGTTAATCGAAAAGTACGTTTACAAAAATTGGTTATGGATGTACTTAATTCGGCGTTGAAGTAGTTCAAAAATTTAAACGTAAGAGCATAAGTACATACTTATGCATTTTTATTGTAATAAAACAAGAATAACACATTTACTAGCCAACTTTATGGTGTCCATTTTAAATGTCGGCGAGATCGGTGTCGGTAGATCATTCTCATTTGTCTCGAACACGCCAAAATTAATAATTACAAAAATCCGAATAATTTTTAATATTTAAAATAATACTTCATATTAATTAAATGTGTGATTTTTAACTTCGACTATTTTCACGGTAATAATTTTATAAATTTTTAACCGTCCAATTGCAAAACTGAAAATGTTTGCGCAAGCGAAGCCAACAAAATTAACTAGTATGCAATAATTATGTACTGAGCAAGGTTAGCTCACAGTCGCGCTTGGCACTGACTGTCACAGTGCTGTCCTTTGTAAAGAACTTTACATAATTATCCTCCTGGTCTGACCGAGCACTCTCTACTTCCTACAAATGGGAAAATATGCTAAATAAAACAAACATATTGAGTTACTAAAGTATATAAACATGTACATTTAGAACGTTGTGTAGGATGTTTGGTGTTATAGATGACTTAGACACGACACTTAAGGATGAGAACTCCAAAGAACTCCAGAGACTAATTTGAAGTTGGCAACTAAGTGCCTGAATAAACTAGGAATCGAACCCTTTTGTTACATCGGTGCTACACGTGGGTAGCTTAAAATAATTTTAAGTTTTGTTTTCATTAGTATTGTTTGGAAACAGAAAAAAAATTGCACGATTTATTATCTGCAATATTTTGAATTGTTGCAGATTATTTGTCCGTTTATTTTTGTACACGTTGATTTCTAATCTATTACGAATGTCATATTCATTTTTTTATGTTGTTAAGTCAATTGACCCTATTGAACATGGATTAAAACTTTTGAAATACACTGACCTCTATATAGAACAGGTGGGAATTACATCCAATAAAGAGGGCAATGTACTAAAACTTTTACATGCTGGTAAATTAAATAACTTCCAAGTTCTTGGACTCTTGACCTCTGATTGTCACATTTTGTCCTTTGAAAAGGCAAGGACCTAATCCTCCCTAATCCAAAAAGTAACATGTGAATTTCGCAAGGCATTTTATAACTTATGTTAGTAGAGGTAATGAATAATTTAATTCTACGCCGCGTTTATTCGTGGGTAGATATATGCTTTTAGCATTTTCTTTGCTTGAAGGATTGCAAGTGATCATGAAAATATACGATCGTAGTTTAAAGGATGAATGTATGAAACCTTAATTTGCGACGTCAGCTGTAAAGTTGGTAAAGTAAGGTGACTTTGGATTTAGACATTAAAAGTATTTTGTGTTTAAATTGTAGGATCAAAATAGTTTATGACTATTCTCTTTAGTCTGAAATTATCTTTTTTTATTTGACTTCATTTTTCCCGGCTGCGCCAGGATGTTACTGATTTTCGAGCGTATTTATGTATGTATCCTATAATATATTTTATAAGATGCTGCAGGCCGGGACAAGTTACAGAAATAACTACCAAAATTACGTTTCTAGACGTGTACAGCACCTTATCTTACTTCGATAAATGAGAAAGTGTGTGAACGTGTATGTGTGTTTGTTACTTTTTCACGCAAAAACTTCTGATTGGTTTTGGAAGAAATTCCGCACACAGGTAGTTTATGGCCTGGGTTAACACATGCGATACGTCATACCGTGGTACATGATCCAAGCGGGAGGAGTCGCGGTAAAAGCTCGTAGTATACAGTGTCTATAAAATAAATAATAAATTAAAATATTCTACTATTGTAGACTTATTTTCCATTTTCAGTTTATTATTTTAAGCGCTCTTGTTTTTTAAGCATCTTTATTAAATAAAGATGACAAAATTCGCCTTAAACAAAATGAGTAACATTTTAGATTTTGATATTTTTCTTTAAACTTCTAAATCTAATTGACATTCAATCCCTTTTCTGTCTCGGGGTAACTCAGACCCAATTGTAAGTTATCTAAATTGTCTACGAATACTAGCAATAGATCTGACAACTACTTATAGCTCGCTAGAAATGGGTGTGATTAAATTTCCAAATACCTAAAGTAATACCGAACCGTACCGGACCGCAACTTTACTGACTACGATTTTCCGAATGGGATTGAGCATTTCCTTGTTACACTTTGATAACTTTTATATTTTAAAACACTGCAATCGGAACGATTAATTTTTAATTTACGCTTTAATATTCAGAATTCAAGTGCCTATCTATAAACATTTTGTTAGATTTAGTCGACGACCCACGTGGTGGAGCGGTTACCATACCGGTCTGACATGCAGTGGGTCCAGGGTTCAAACCCCAGCCAGACAGACATCTGAATGATGAGTTTAGGTTTCTGTTCTGGGTCCGCGTGTTTGTGTATTCGTCTTTATGTGTCCATGGCACCCACGACACAGCATAAAATCCTACTGTGGGGCTACGAGTGTATAAAGCATTTGTCAGATTCATATAGAAAGCATCTCAGTATTTTTCAATGATAAGAGACTCACTATTTTTTATCTTATACGCACATTATTTTTTCGAATCATCGCCTGGGTTCGAATCTTAGACCAAAATGGGTGGTCCCAATTTATACTACCTAGGTATTACGGTATTGGCACTTATCAACAACTCAGTATTTATAAATATAAAAAAATACAGATTTCTAAATACAATCCGTAGAAAATATCCTCTTGTAAAAAGTGTGAATCATTTCTCTAAATTAAGACGATGATTAATATAAAGAGTGGTTTTTGAAACCAACTGCGTAAAATGAAACCGTCTCGTGGGTGTTATTAATATTGGTGAAATAAATGCAAATCCACCCCCGCTCGCTTAGCTGATTCCTCGCAGGACTAGGCTTAACTTCGCTTATTCGGATAACTAAATAACGAATTCAAATATTTGTTGGCTTTGCGCGTTTGAAGATTTCCCTCATTCTTGCCTAGATAAAGACAGGCTTATCTAGGCAAGAATGAGGGAAATCTTGGGATTTCTGGTAAACTGTAAATAAAACGATTTCACTGGTGAGGTCTATTTTTTAGTGAAACTTCCTTAGAATCGTTTTGATTTGAAACTCGTAGAACGGAAGGTGCGTTACGAAAGCAATCGTTGCCGCTTCAACTGCATGGCGCTGTGCCCCTTTCTGAATCACGCTAACGATTCTACTTCGTAGCTTGTATGGGAGCTCAAGTTTGGTATATGCGAAAGATGTCCGCATGTATCGCATGCTTATTGGAATACTGACTTAACTCAAAAAAGACGATTTTTGGGAAATCGCAAAAGAAGGTCTTGCAATGA
>DWTU01002318.1:0-11680 GCA_018251515.1 Cecropterus confusis | reverse complement strand
ATATATAGCAGAGGTTCTATGAGAAATAGATCACAGGTGCGTTGCTACTCCCGAGGCCTGAGATGGTCGCCTCATATATAAGTGAGCCGGCAACCCCACCCTTCCAACGAAACGCAAGAAATGCTTCATGTTAGAAATAGTACCTCCCTGGGCGAACTACACTGGTTCTACCACCTGAAAAAAATATTTATTAGGCACCTTTATTTTGGAACTCTTATACTTGTCTCAAAACCTACTTATCGTAGGGTGTCCGCGACGACAGATATTTCAAGGTCAAAGGTCAAAAATTGTATTTTGTACACATATATTGCAAATATCTCGTTTCGTATGGGTTTTTGGTGGTTCCTGTAGAAGATTAAATTACCTACAACTTTTATTTGAACATTACTTTCATATCTTGAACCACTCCAGGTATGAAAAAACCTCACTCGACTAAAGTATTATAACGTAACTAGTATTTAATGTCATGAATCATATATTTAACATCTCTTATGATACCGTAAGAGAGTCTTGCTCGAACGTTTTATTTAAATCTCCGACGAGGCGCGGAACCCGTGAATCTTCTACGGAACACCAGGGTCCCGCGGGCCACCATTTAGAAATCGCTGCCTTAGTCATACGATACGATGAATTCCGTCAAACACACTGTTGATCGAGCGTTTGCATACCCGTTCGGCAGAGGAAGATTTTCCTCCAGGATAAGCATTCTGGAGAGTGGCGATATTGTATCTAATGGGTTTAGCGAACTTTCATATCGTGATTCAGAATATTATTTTAATATAAAAACTGAACTACAGCCCGAAATAAATCGTTGTGTTGCAAGACAGCCCTAAATGTCACCGGATGGCAGTATATGAATATGTATGAAATCCAAGAATTTCGACCGTTCGTCTTTTTTAAATATGGAAATGCTATATTTGGCTACTTTATGTGGAGCAACAGTTATAAGGTTTATGATGAACAGTAATATCTTACTCTTACTAATATTATAAATACAAAAGTTTGTAAGTAAACAAGGGAATTAATATATAGGGTCAAAGTACATCTACATTTAACTATATAACATATAACGTTGTTCATAATATGAAATGTAGAGCATTTTGCGGTTTACAAGCACGACTGTATACCGCGTGTAACGACTGTATTGTTTTTGTAGTAAAAGAGATAGGTATAATTGGTTTCAATAAAAATGTTAAACAAACAAGAAATGATTCAAGCAAGATATAGTTGAGACGGTGGTTCTTCCCGGTCGAATTGTTCTTCACCTTGTGAAAATGTAAATAGTAATTGTGCGCCATCTCTTGACGAATAGCGGAAAATCGTCTTAGAAACAAACTACACTAAAAATAATTTCTAATTATAACGCTACCCTGTATTGAAACTCATTTTCAAAGTGAAATTAAACCTGTTACATATTATTACGATCGATGTTAACCATTTCTTAATATTGATGTTATTCTGTTTATAAGCGACGACCTCGTTCGAACACCTTTAGCTTGGGTAGACTAATATATATGTTAAATAACCCGCTGTCATAAATATTTATTACTTTTCCATTAGAAATATGAAAAGATTAAAAATGCAAATTAATTTATAAGAAACAGACTTCTAATCGCGACTGGGATCGCGAGAAAATGTGTATATTTTCAGATATAAGATTTTCAATATTTTTAAATAAATGCAATAGACATTTATATATTTTTAAAAAGTCTCCGTTTTTCTGTGTATTCTTGAAAATGTATTTATGGTCCGTGTCTTGGGGTAATATTTAGTTTTAATTTAATTAAAATCCATGTATTTCATCACTTATAATACCACCGTAATATAACCAAATATGATTATAGTTATATCTGTTACTTAAATCGTTTCAACAATCATTAATACAAACAAAACAATTTTTTTTTATTCATTTTATATATACTTAATCTTGCGTTAGAGTTAAAACACGGAACAGACCAACAGTCTTATTATATTATACATATATAAAAGCCAGCTGCAATAATACAATAGACAAAAAAAACTAAAACTCGCTCATGCCTTGGCTATATTTCGTACAAAGAAATGGGAACAACACTACCGATGCCTATTTGGATAACAGTCAAAGACAACATGATTGACCGCCTGTACTGTTCTATTGTAAACCAAATAGAATATGGCGTTACAAAAAATCTACATTTAACAACGAAATAGATTCTTAATATGGTGGACTAAAGTTCAATACAGTCCAGCAAGTTATGACGTCAGCATTTATTGCATCGAACAATGATCTTAGCATCATAAAACAGAACTCGACAGATTATGCGTGCAGTTTTATAACATTAACCGACCGCGTCAGAAGGAGGGTGTTGTTTTCCGAGCGTGTATGTATGTGTTCGCGTATACGTCAATTTGTTAAGCATGCTTTACAGCCCAAACGAACTGATGTATCCTGATACATTAAGTGATGCTGGATGTGTCTCAATTTTGAGTGACATAGGCTGTACAATATTTGAAAGCTAGTAAATAGACTTTAATATGATTTACACGTTCGTTTTTGCCACGAATCTGTAAGTTTTTTTTATATTTTCTTTTTCTTAAAAAAAAAACGCTTTCTACAATCATAGCCCCACACTTGGATTTTCTCCTGTGCCGTGAGTACCATGGACATACAAAGACGAATACACAAACACCTAGACCCAAAACAGAAATCTAAATTCATCATTCAGATGTCTGCCTGCCCGGGGAGCGAACCCGGAATCCATTGGGTGTCAGACCGGTATTTTGACCGCTTCGGAACGCGGGTCGCCACACGTGGTCATAATGCACGAATTTTCACGAATACTGAGTAGATCAGACTAAGGATTGAATAATCGGTATTTTTTTCCGAAACAGTACCACGATGTATCGTTCTAACCATGGATTGGAGGAAATTCAGTCACAAGAAACTAATTCTCGGTCCAGGTCCATGACTAATCGTTCAGACTGTGGATTGGAGAAAACACTAATTTTGGAAATGATCCATGATGAAGTATAGCGTACCTAACAAAATTACAGCTATTATATCAATCTTGAATTTCACAGCATCGGTTTGTATTGAGTTTTAGATCTAAATCGATATATTACGTGCCAACAATCAGCTGCTGACGCAATATCGCGATTCGAGATTAGGTAGGATCAAGTCATGCAATACGAATCGGTTATAAATGAGGTCATAGTTAGAACTTCGATTATCACAATGGTAATTCGGCGGTCTATGGGTTGGTTTATCATTTGGATTTTATGTTTACATGATGATTCTTCATTCATCATTAAATCGCCGGAGCAATTTCTGCTGCCGTCCATTGTGATTTTTTTATAAATGATGGAAGTTTAAGTGATTGTTACGGCATAGACACGTCAACAAATGGAGGTGTATTGAAAAAGTTGATCACAAATGTTTTAATCCTATTCAGAATCAAGTTGGAACGTCTCATGTTTTGTCAACACAGGAGTCCCACCGAACATTCAGACCTTTTTGCAGTGCTAGGTTTTATTCTGATGCTTGATGCACGAAATAGGTGATGTGCAGCAGAGTGCTTCAAGTAGGTATAACTAACATTTTGAAATATTTTAATAGATTTATTTATTTGTTTTTATGTATAAGTGTTATAAAGTACATACTCGAGGTTTTGCATTTAACCTTATCAATTACCTACTGTATATATTTTTTTCAAATTCACTTTGTATTTTATTCATAGATGTAGGTACTTAATGCCGAATGACATGCGGGTCGGTTTTATAAAGGCGTGATGCAAGGGTTAATTAAACTAATTTAGAACATAGATAGTGAATGTTATTTTTATATATATTATTTATATATTTAACGACAATATTATAAATATTTATAGATAATTGAAACTTCAAATTTGGAATACAATACTGGATAGGTACAACTGACGAAATTATTGACCTGTGTTACCTCCACGTTGGGAAATTGATTATTCTGATTAGCTTATTATATTACTACTATATACTACTATTATATACTACTATTTATTAGATTATTATGTTTAAAAAAACGTTTAAAACAAACGAAAAACAAAAACTGCATTTTAATTTTTGCATAATTTGTAACTGTATGACTATGTTCATTGTTAGGTTTATGATTACAATGAACATTTATGAGTTATTTCAAAGAGTTTGTCGAATCACACAGTTACAAAGATTGAAGTAAATAAAGCGAAACGAATGAAGGAACTTGGGTAATTAAGTGACTCAATATACGGCGCGGTAAATAAGGAAAACCCAGAACATGTTTTGACGCAAGCGGCCGAGGTTTCTGCGACATTCGAATAAGTGATGATCATCATCACAAAGACAATATTCTTCATATTTTATGATGGTTAGAAAAACCGGTAATCCTTACGTTATTTAGGGATAATATTGTATTGAGCTTTGATAGCGCAATCGTATTAATAGCCGCCGTCCCTCCCAGAAGTTGCTACGTCCAAACCTTGCACTTATTTTGAGTGCACTGCACTTATGTATTGACGACCCACGTGGCAGAGCGTTCACCATACCGGTCTGACACGCAGTGAGTTCCGGGTTCGATCCCGGCCAGATAGACATCTTGACGATGAATTTAGATTTTGTTATGTGTCTGGGTGTTTGTGTATTCGGCTTTTTCTGTACATGGTACCCATGACACAGGAGAAAATCCTAGTATGGAGCTATGAGTGTAGAACGGTTAATGTATTCGTTATGTACTAATTTAAGGTATGTACGGCAGAGATAACTATTTTCAACGTGTAAATTTTCATATATCACAAGTACGTGTACTGTGAACATTGCATGTGAGAAGGAAATACAAATTTATTCCACTAAATTATCGCTGCTGACGAATGTTATTACTTGAAACTAAACGTACAAGTCTTACGTAGAGTAAGGTGTATTTTGTACGAAAAACTAAAATGCTTCATTTAACTTAACGGCTCAATCAAAAATGACGCTGAAAACAGATTTATGGTGATGATTTTGATGTTGGTATGTAAAATATGATTCTTCCCACAGGAATCAAAAGAAGTGTAACTTCAATAATTTTAGTTGAAACATACCAATGCGCCGCAGAGAGGATCCATTTCTCGTGGATGATAGTTCCACCGCAGGTCCTGCCAAAGAGCACAGCGGACGGGTACCGTTCGTTGAGCGGCTGCTGCGTCACGTTCAGTTCAGGGAACTCAAGTCCAGGCGAGTCTCCATCATCTGGAGCACATTTGAGTTTCTCTAAAGGAACCAAACAGTGCATGCTATGTAATGAAATATAGTGCTGTGATGTTCATGATCGGTGCAATTGATACAATCGGAATGGTTGATGTAGAAAACATAATGATATATTGGTTTAAATGTAAAAATTAAGTGTTAGAATGCGTTCTACAACAAATGATGAATTATTTATTTAAAATCAGTATGCCAACCGATGTTCCAGGTTTGTTGTAGTACGATCGAGCTTGTAGATAGGTATAAATATGTAACAGATAGCGGCATGGGTAAATATAAATAACGTCTTCGATATCTGTTTGAACAAAGGCGATCTTAAAGGTTTCCACGTGAGTCACAAACATAACCCGGTTTGACGACTTGTTGGCAACCGTGCATAATGGATCGGCGACGTTCGCCCGCACCACAGACCAACTAATTAATATGATATGGATATAGAGACCTCAATGGCACGTGGTGAAATATTATCACGAAATTATGAAATATATACACAAACGACCGAATGAAATCTTCTTAGTTTTTGTAACTCGTGCAGAAGCATTGCGTTAATGTATGACAGTGTTCCGCGTCTCGGACTCTACCTGTTTGCCAGAATGTTTACCTGCTACAGAACTATGACAGATTATGTATTAAAAAACATAACACACATTTTAAATTATTTACTTTCCTTTTTTACAGTCTTATGTTTAATTTAAACGATTTAGTTATTTGAAATTTAAATTCCGTTGCAGTAAGCGTGTTATCGCTCTTGAAAAGCACCTCCTTCCTTCTCCCTGTAGATGTCGTAGGAAGCAACTAATTACATAATCCAGAAGATAGACAGCATCGTCTTCCTGTGTAACATCAACATTCAACACCTACTGCGGTCACCAACATGCGTGTCAGATACGTTGACTATTTGCAAACCCCTTTAGAGGAGGCCTATGTCCAGCAGTGGAGCTTAAAGGGCAAATTAATGGTTGAAAATGTAGTAAAGTTTTGAGGGGCCTGCCCTGCATTTTATACATGGTCGCATTTCTGAAAGGTTTCGCATTTGGTTACGACCTTAAGTTATAGGGGCATTAAAAAGCTATGAATTTGTATTCTCCAAGGAAGGAAGCAACATGTTTATCTTATTTATTTAAGTAAATATCTTGTATGATATACGCATGGTGTAGTGAACGCAGTGGCTTGCCACACCACACGTATAACTTGGGATTCTGACCCTCTTGTCTATCTTTATTTTGTGTTGAACTAACTTAAGAGTAATGGTCACAACATTTACGTTAGTTGCATTTTCTTTGTGGTTTGAGTTAATAAGAAGGATTGTTCTACAGTTATTTATTAAAATCGGAGACATAATGTAGGCTTTAAGAACCACAGAGTCACGTCCTATTTTTACTTCAATATTTTAAATCAAAGGAGCGGTTACATTACTCCACCCTTATATTTTATACACGTATTATGTAGTATATTTAAAACAATTATGATTTTTCTAGTGGCATAGCGTGGTAGGGCCGAGTAGGCCATGACCCCCTGACGGCAAAAGTTCTTTTTTTTTTATTATATAACCGGTTTTTTAATAGGAAAAACATCGACGAAATTCACAACTTGCGGCCCCAGACGGCAATATTTCAGGGGAGGCAGAATATTTAGATTTGGCGACCTTTTTTTATTGCCGACCTAAAATTAATCAATTCTAATTTAGCTTATTTATATTTATTTAGAACCCACGCTACGCCACTAGCCATTTCCATACCTACGAGTATGTATATTGCTCTGTGATCTGTGTAATATTTTAACATATTGTGATTCGCTAGCGCTTTAGCCACATAATTCACGGTCTACTTAATGTTCAAACCAGATTTTTTAACGAATTTTTAAATTTAAAATTATTAAACAAAATATGTACATACCTAATTCTGATATATGTATAGGTATGTATTATTTAAAAAAAAGTTTAATTGTTTAACATTCTAGGATTACAACTCTGGAACTAATTCAGACTTAGAACTCATTCATTATGAAATTGAAACAGTAAACCAGCGTGAATTTAATCCAAAATTGAAAAGTAGTGACAGCTACCCATAACATATCCATAGATTAAGAACTATTTCAAATTAAAATCTGTTTCGTTGTAAAAATATATAGTTTGTTTACAATACTAGGTATTTATCAATCTTTATTCTTTTTGTTTTTGCGCTAGTAATGAATAAATAACTAGTGGAAACTTCACTGATCTATGTATTATTATTAAGTACTAAGTTAATATTATGTATTAAGTAATCGTTTGTTTCCTAAATAAATAAATAAAATAAAATAAATTATTTGTAACATAAATTTATTATTTAAGTGTCTTGATGCTGTTTACAAAACTGTTTCAGTTGCCATCGTTATAAAGACTATAACGATGGCGACTGAAACAGTTTTGCAATTTCTTTGCCACCCTGCAGAGACGTTTTTCTACAAATCCAAGGTATACCGAAGTCTACCCTCTTAAACGATGGGATTCTCGTTCATATAACCACAATTGACAGGCGTTGCTACTATTTGATGTACCTAACTGTACCAGTTGTCCTTCAGACGCAGAATACCTACTTAAAGAATACAATAACTCGCGGGTTCGACAAGAAGTTTAAACACACTATATGTATATAAACTTGTATAATGGACAACACGAGTAATGACAAATCCATTAACCTTAAAAGGAGTAATTAGGTACTATTACTCCTTTAACTGAGACAATTATTTTTATCGCTGGAAAACAGTTATATGTTTCAATTAGCTCTGTTTTTCCTGTCATTTGTAGGAAATTCCGAACAATTTGTTTACTTGTTATGGCAAATTGCAGGAAAACGTTTATATGAATTATGTGATTTAGGAGTAGGTAGTACCTACTTCACATAATTTATATTATAACGTTTTTGTCAGAGCGAATAATGACTATTCATTATTGAAACAAAATAATAGATAATGAACCAAATAAATAACGTATTTATGTTGGAAATCCCGATTCGATCACAGGTTATTAAGTATGATAACCTGGCCGGTCAATGTCAACACATTATTTACACTGACATAGATAACTCCTGTGATCAAAATATATCTAAGTTTATCAGAATTAATATATTATTTATACACTATATTTAATTGTTATCTTTCTGTGGTGCGGTCACTAGAAGACTACTTATAAACTTCTTATACTTACCTATAATACTGAGTAAATAGGTGCTTTCGTATTAAATACAAAGGAAAATAAACGTCTTGGGGAGACACCACTTACGTGCGGCTAGATGTTTTATAATTACCCAGTAACAGGAATTATAATCGTTAACAATGCAAGTACACGCTGGATGTTCTACACTATTTGTTTTTATATTATTTAACGTCGCACTAAGTCTTATGATTTAAATAACAACATATATTTTACACAGCCGATACATGAACACAACACTTGATATACTAATGAAACACTCGCGAATGTCTCCTATTATAAATCTGTTATTTTACGACTTCCTAAAAAGTTTATACGAAATTGATTTTAATTCGGTCATTTTGTAACGATCGACGAGGCAGGCGTCCATGGGTTTAATTTTTAGTGAATGGTTTTGGAATAATGTGCGGGAATATTACTCACTCGGTTTGTTATTGAAAGACTGGACGAGGTTTTGTCCGGAAGGCGCGCGCGCTTCGTTCAACGCGACGAACGCGCACAACGTGTATACGACTAACTCAGAGCGGAACATCATTGACTTGTTTACTATGCAACGAGAACACACGCTATTTATACGAGAACTGTGTGTTTTGTGGTTACTATAATCGCGTCATAAATTGATGCCTTTACGTTTTATCTACGGGCTGTATTCAGATTATTTTGATGAGTATGTTTTTTATCAGTTTGTAGCAAACCTAATGGTGAGTGGCTACTGCAGCCGATGGACATCTGTTAGCAACTTCATATAGAACAGGGGTTTTATCTGCGTTGCTGCTCCCGGGGACTAAGATGGTCGCCTCATATATAAGCGAGCCGGAAACCACACCCTCTACCGCAACGCAAGAAATAGGTGTGGAAATTGCTTCACGCTAGAAATAGGCGTGGCGGTGGTACCTCACCGGTCGAATTACACTGGTTCTACCACTTGATGAACATGTCCATCATATGGCTATACAACCCGTTAAGATATTTTAAACCAGTTTTTTGCATTATACACACTGACGGACTCATAAACTGCATCAAAGTTCAGAATTACTTTCGAATCAATATTCTTGATAAGTATGCAAACTTTTTAGATTAAATTAAATGAAAATGTCGAGACTGTCCATCAATCATTAAAAAAAAATGTAATATATAAAAAAACGGTTTTATTTTTACATAAAACTGCCGTAAAAGATAAAATTGGAAAATAAAATTTATGCGTAATTTTTAATGCGTATCTTATTAGAGTATCTAAAGTTTGAACTTAATTATATTAGTTTTTTTTTTGCTATTTAAATCATTGTTATCAATAATACTGATTATTAGTCCTTTAAACACAACAAGAGTTTCGTAACCATAAATATGGATACTGCGTCCGAACAAGCGACACAAATTGTGGTATTGGTGCGGGAAGGCTTCGATCAACGTACGATTGCTAAAATTTTTAATTTAAACCAGTTTGTAGAGAAGGATTCTTACCAAAGGACACCCGGTACCAACAGGACTCGAACAACCACCGGTCGTGACGACCGATTCACTGTTTAAACTTCCCTACGAAATCATTTCCTCACGTCAGTAAACATCAAAATAGAGCTGAATGAAGTCCTTGGAGTAAACGTAAGTGCACGGCACAATAAGAAGAACACTTTAGGAAGCGGCAATCACTCCTCGTAGATCAGCAAATGGTCCAAAGCTCTCTGTAGCACCCAAACAAGCTCATATAAGATTTGCGCGTGATCGTCTTAATTGGACTGAAGAGCAATGGGCTTCCATATTATACCGATGAGTGTAGGACATGTTTAAATGATGCAGACTGTCCCTGAAGAGTCTATCGCCGACGTGGGGAGTGATACGCACCCCCCACGTCGGCGATAGACTCTTCAGTTCTCTTCAAAGTTGCATTGAGGAGCATGTTCCTTTTGGAGGCGGTTCGTGTATGGTGTGGGGCGGCATTTCGATGACCGGGAGAATGCAATTTGTGTTCATCGACATGGTTCGTCAAAACGTTAGAAGAAGTGGTTTGACCGCTCAACGCTATATAACAGAGGTTTTAGAAGCTCATGTGGTACTTAACACGGAATTAATAAGCGCTAATTTTACTCAAGATAATGCCCGACTTGCGCTGCACAAGTTCGACAATATTGCGATGACGTTGGGATACATACCATGAATTGGCCAGCACGCAGCCCGGATCTTAATTTATGGAATTAAGTTCAACTTTAAGTTCAAGTAACATGTTTGGGATAGTTTAAAAAAGCTGTTTGCGAGAAATCCTGTGCCCACTACAGTGGCAGCATTAAGAACAGCGATTTCACATGAATGGGACAAACGCAAGACCGTTTAATAACCCAGATCAGTATTAGATGTATTCGGAACTGATTATTATCTGTAATAAGGGCACGTGGAGGCAATACACCTGATTAAAAGAAAAAAAAATCCTATGTTTCACCTTTTTTTTTCATAAACCAATTTTTCAATAAATGAACCAAAACCAATTTTTGTTACATTTACCGTTTTAATTCAAAAAATATTATTGGTCCTTTTCAGTACACAAACATACACTCAAGGATATGCTGCTACGCTGTTATGAAGTTAATCAACGAAACTCTGTATAAATTTAAATTTATATGAAATGTTTGAATACTTGGCTAAAATGTTTATTTCAAAGGCGTCTTAAACATTAATGCAGTTTATGAGTCCGTCAGTGTAATTCAAACAATAGAAATATTAGGCAAATACATATATCACTACCTATACGTACTAAGTAGATGTAATTAATTCACATTGCTGAGTACTGCGTTATAGAATTATGAACAATACAGCTAATTGGTTGTAACAAATAATAAGGTATGGAGCTTATCGATTTATATTTTCTACCAACAATTATTCATACTGGTATTGCTACAATATATATATTAAATTTTCCATTTGAAAGTTTGTTCAAAACAGCATATTCAATCTTAGGAGAGGATAAAAAAAAGTGTGTGTGCATTTCCTACACGGCAGAAGTAAAACTTTTGGAAAATTACCTACGAGAGACTTAGATGGATTTATAGTGTTCGTACATTAATCCTAATAATCCTGGTATTAGAATAAATATTCGGTTTATTATTTTGTACCAAGCATAAAAATGTTTTATATTTTACTGTAAAATATTATATTATTAATATAATATAAATATTATATTATATTATATTATATTATATTATATTCTCTCGCCGACTTAATCCTATACATTAATGTGTTTGTTTCTTTATCATGACGCATTTT
>DWTU01002317.1:0-11680 GCA_018251515.1 Cecropterus confusis | reverse complement strand
AATGCTTTTTATATTAAAAAGTTATTTCATATAATCAGAAACTATGTAGTTACTTACTGTGATTGGGCATTGGGTTACAATTAATAAGAGTCCTATTTCTGTCATAAACAAACATCAAACAATTTTTTGAATATTTAATAGAGAGTAAAATATTTTGTAGATTGTAGTAAATTTATAGAAAAAAACAGTTGCTACGTGTTTCGTAGCATGTAACACGTACATGTATTATCATATTAATGATTGCAATTTTTTCGAACTGCATTCGGAAACAGTTTATAACAGAATCATCCGCAATTCCTTTTCTTTCAAATTCAAATTCATAGATTGCACGCCCCGGAGATTTATATCCACAGTGCATCCACCGTTAACATTTTAAAATCAATTTCCCCTCGCCGTTCGGGGTCCTTTGAAAGAAACCAGGGAAAATATTCAAAGTATGATTGCGTTCGCAAATACCGGGGTTTGCGGAAGCCTTTCGTGGAATTCCTCTTTCTGAATACACTGCGCATATAACTAACCTGGTTAAAAACCAGGTTATGTACGGAATCTATGATTCATTACTAGGAACTTTAGGATATTATTTGCATATTAACGAAGTTGAAACATGTTATATGGGAAACGCTTATTTTTAATTTTTTTCATGTTTCGTCACCAACCCGTTATTTTTCTTTTGCGAGGCTTGTACCCCTTCAATAGGACACCCGTGTCTTCTATCAGATTCAAAAGTCGCTGTGTTCGGGTTCGAGTGTGTTGAGGTACATAAGTACTTATCCTAGACGTTCTAATTTAGTCCTTAGGAGTAACACGATTTTGTGGTCGACCTCAGATAAGACTGAACTTGTCTGGATTTCATTACAGATGTCTATGGAAACTTACCATCAGCTGCAGCATATTAATGTAAAATCAACGCCAATTTTTCATATTTATGAAAACTCGTATAAACTTTAAGTCACTTATATAATTCTGCAGTACAACTTATGTTAATATCGCTTACAAACATATTATGTTTGTATACGTAATACATACATACATACGTAATAAATACCTACATACCATACATACCATGGACCTTCACATGATATTAGTTCGCATACGTTTCCCAAATAAGCCAGGATTAGTATAGGAATAATGAAGGCTTTACGTTCCGCGTCATTTCCCCGAACGTCCGTGCTAATAACGTAGATGCTTCAAGAACTAGAGCAAAACTTTATATAAGATACCTCTGTAATATAGCGAGCCTATACAATAAAACCCCAATTTTTGTATTCATAGGACTTGTTGTACCTAGCCTTAAGTTTTTGGGTGGTCTTGGTACAAAGACATTTTTCCCATAGCATTGAATACAATTGAGAAGTGAAGCATTTGATACAATCATTATAATTCAAGATTAAATTGCTGGGCCTCCAAAGGGTTGTATGTATTTATATATACGTAATAAAGCAGTGCTATGTAAATGTTTTTTGTAGATTAGGTAAAAAAAAACTGCGTTTAATGATTTGACTCCGTAGCTCTCCGATCAATAAGACGCTTTCTACACTCATAGCCCCACACTAGGATTTTCTCCTGTGTCGTGAGTGCCATGGAAACACAAATACACAAACACCCAGACCCAGAACAGAAATCTAAATTCATCATTCAGATGTCTGTCTGGCCGGGGATCGAACCCGGGACCCACTGCGCGTTAGACCGGTATGGTCACCGCTCCGCCACGCGGGTCGTCAAATAGTAAATGTTGTACACCGTTGAAATTAACATTATTGTTTTAAGGGATATTTATTTTTATATAGGTTACAGCATGAATGCTTCTTTGCGTTCATATGATTTTGGATACAACGAATAAATACTCAATTATATACCTCGAATAGTTTTTTTACGCCTGTCTTTACAAAACTAATTAGAAGCGAGACACTTGGTGTAGTTTGCTGAAGTTCCTATTTTCGTCGCGATCCGAGAGCCGGGTGTGTTCGAAAGTGGAGACAATGTAATCACGCGCCAAAGAGACACGCCATCCGAGTTAGCGAAGTGGCGTTGCATCTGCGCGGCGACCTCCTTTGTTCCCACTTGCTACGTGTGGGTGTGAGGACTACTCGTGTATAGAAGTGAGTTGTTGCTTAATAAGTACCTACTACTATCGCAGGTAGGAACGATTGATTAGTTTTAAAGAAAATCGTTGCGTCTTACTGTCGTACAACCAGGGTAACATTGGTAAAATAAGGTGTTTAAATTGTTAACTGTTTATTTCATACGGGTTGCACATAACGAGTCTATTGAGCATCGAGTCCTTTCCCAAATTTGGGAATACTGATGCGATAGTTTACATTAACTAAATTTAGGCTACCGACCTAAATTTAGTTAATACAAACTGTCGCTTAAAATCTGTTTAAAATATAGACAAGCATGTACCCTTTTTAATGATGTTTTCTTTTATCGTAAGTGGTAATTAATTAATACGTTCATGATGTTTCCGGATTTTATCTCCAGCCAGACATATCTAAATGATAAATTTAGATTTCTGTTTTGGGTATGGGTTTTCATTTTTGTAAGAGTCCATGGCATCCACGACACAGGAAAGGATCCTTGTTATTTATTTATATTATAAAACTTCCGACTTTTTAATATAAATAAATAAATAATGCATACACATAAACCTAATGCCCAAACGGGACGAAAGGTTCATATTTACTTAGTTCATATTAACTTACTTTATTAGAACGCTCGCATTTTGTAGTTAAAGTTAAATTACAGGTCCCAGTGACATTAACTGAATCAAGATAACTGTCCAGCTATTCTATTTAGTTGACACATAATCGCGATGTTAAATGGTCGACCCTATATAAACCAGTAAAAGCGTGCTTAGAGTTATCTACCCTTAAACTTAACGGAAGACATTATTTCCGTTTGCAATGTGTGAAAATAATTTTAATGGCGCTCTATGTAACATTGGGTGTTACAATAGCGCTTGTTGTAGACTCACAAGGGTTAGTCATCTTTATATACGAACTATTACATTAACTATGCCCGATTTTATAAAGCGTCATCGTATATATATAAGCAATGTAAATGGGGTTTTCATGATAGGTAATAACAACTATTATAACCAATGACCATAGTTATTAAATATTTACTTACCCACTAAGTTCTTTTTTTTAAAATGTGGAAGTAGAAACGAGCAGTCCACCCGGTGGTAAGTGAACACTGCCGCTCTGTAATCAACCCCAGGGCCTTACGAGAGGTTTTCCACAAATGCGTTGCTATCCTTAAGTACTAAGTTTGGATGTCTCGTATAAGAATGTGCCTCTTACCACACCGTTCAGACTAGAACACAGCAACGCATAACACTGCTGTTATTAGGCAGAAATAGTATGGCGGTGGTGGAGCCGAAACGCAAAGTTGTAACATCTTAAAATAATGCCGAGTCTTATAATATTTCACAAAAAATATATTTCACAAAGTAAATTCAGATATTATGAAGTTTTAATTTAATTCAAAAAAGGTACAAAAGCAGTATCAAGTTAATACGGTACAAGATGGGGTAAATTGGACAATTCGTTGGTTTTTTGCGAAAAATTTAAGCCAAAGCTCCCTCTCTCGCTTCGCCCCTCAGCCCGAGTGCATTCCCGTGTTTCACATCACCCGTCACCAGAATATCAATTTGCGAAATGTCTTTACGTGTTCAATTTAGCGTGGAGCTCTCCGAGTACTACACTATACAAAAGGAGCTGTTCTCTGGAAAAACTTTGCACTCTTCGGACTTAATTTGTTGAGTTTTCTATTAAAAATTGTCGAGAACTTTCGCCTTTGTTACTTTCGAAGTTTTTACAACAAGTCTCAATAACTTGTAATTATTGCGATAAAGGCTTGTCACTCTTGTGTTAAGCCCCAACCCGGCACCGTTCTTTATTATCTTTTCACCGTGTTGTTCGTTAGTTGGAACTAATCTCCTTAAACAGATTTATCGCTTCCAGCCCGACTAAAAAAAATCTTCAATACAAATCCAAGGGATTAACGTACGGTTGTACCTCTTTAGATGTTAATATTACCAATGGAAACATGATGACGTACTAATATACCCTGTGACTTTGTGGTATGTTCCTTAGTAACCCTTTCTATCTCTGATTGTGCATCATATGCATAGTACATCAATACTGCCCTCATATGCAACTATCGTTGTTGTAAGACTTCTGTAAATACCAGTCAGTATTACCGAACATATCCCAAACTAAGTTATCGACTTGACACGTCAACAGGATTGCATAATACGCGTGCGATATACGGAATAGTCGGTGCGCTGTCGCCAGAATTGTTGATGGCGGGCGGATATTAAAATATCGGAAATTCAATTCCGAAAATCCATTTGCATAGGAGGACGCGGCTTCGTTGAACTGCCCGCGGCTTGCAACTGAAAAAATATTCCGTATAGAGCACGCAATTGGGACGTTTTGTTTCGTGATTGCTGGCGAAATTGTTCCTATTCAAGTGCCCACAGCGACAACACATGTCATGTTTTGGTAGTTGGAAAACTGTCGAAACGTGCAAATAACACGTTGGGGGTTCAGCAAAACATTAAAAATCAAACAGCTATGTTTGAATATGTTCGTCGCTAGTTCACCTGTTAGTAAAAGTTTATCTTGTTTCCTCAAAACAAGCATTGTTTACGTTCATGTTTTCGGCCATACCTTGCAATGTAGTTTAATGTTTCATAGACGAAAACTAAACAATGATTGTTTTATGGAAACATAATAAACTCGTAGTAAGGGTACTAAACATTGGCAGTGACAAAGCGCCATCATTGACTTTGACCATGATGTTGAGAATAGTATAGATAAAGTTAATACGATCATCGTTGCATTATCTGTTCAAGTATGATTAATTGTGAATTCATATGATTGAAAATTGCTCTTATTCATCAGATTCATCAATATCAATGTTATATATTTTGGCATTGACATTGATTTCAAATTAGCATAGTAAATTGACATCAAATTTCATTCGGGTCGTTTTAATTTTGTTGTGAAGGTGTATACTTTTCTGTACTAAGATTAACTTTGAAAGTGAGCTCGTATGATATTTGAAGGGAAAGTTATACACAGTCTCAAGTAATACTTAGTAAGGGAAAGTGTCCATGACAGGGAAAAAGCACATTAAAGTTCGTTTTCTAACTCGTAAAGCAAACTGATTACTATAATGGGCTTCATTCTTCATGGTTGATGTTCAAAAGGTCCATCGCTGGTTACGACTTAAAATTATTTTAAATTTTACGTTTACTACAGGTTAACACAGATTCTATCGCCTTTGACTGTAATTTGTTTTAAAGTAAGTTATCTAGAAATTTTCACGATAATTAAAACCTTACAATGTACAATTAAGAACGTCCTTGAAGAAGGAATTGTTTATTGTTATTACCGATAAACATTCTTGTTTTTCAAACCATTCTAACTGTAAGGAGCCGAGGACGGTTTCCGGTCATTAAGCAAGCAATTAGCGCTTTAACCGTTTGAGGTCGTCCAATGGAACGCTATGGGTCGCGGTAGACAAAGCGCTGTTGCCGCTTCCTCGCGCGCCGCTAACCCAGTAACGGGTTGCCCTTTATGTCACGCGCTATCAACCCCGTCTGTGACGTCAGTGCAATCAAAGCCCACTGATGGTTTGGCAAATGTTTGAGCACTTCACAGGGGGCACCAAACAATGGGAACGTAATCACTCTTTTATCGTAGCCACTTGTATAAGCTATAAGCCGGGGCGGAACGAATATGAAAGGAGTAATTTGAGACATCAGTGGTTGCGTAATGACGATACTTAGGACAAGCTTACATCGATTTGATAATATTATACGGGTAGGTTTTAGCCCTGTATGCACGCAGGCATTTAATTTTATCATTTTTGATAAGGCAAAAGATAAGAAGATATGAGATAGCTATTTGACATTTTCGAAGAGCTTTTGTAGTTCAACAGGAGCGGTACCACAACCAAAACTATATTATAAGAGCCGTATTAAGCGTTGCTGTGTTCATCTCTCACTTAATGGGTCCATCTGTGGACGACCTCAAGTAATAGTATCATTCGTACCAGGTATCGTCTCAGGTCCAGTCCAATTTCGAGTTGTTTATAGATGCCCAGGGACGGCATAGACTAACCTAACCTCACCTAACCGTGGGTACACTATAGATTCCTATAAGGCATATCAATATGAAGAATTTTGAGAGATTTCCCTTTATTATTAAAGTTTACCTCATATAGACTTTCAACGAATTAGATTGAAATTCATAAAGACATGTGCAGAGAATTCAAGTTCGGGCTTAAAGCCTAAAGCGCTGTAATGTATATAGTGTTATCGTACTAATCATATGTAGTTTTTAGTAGATACATAATTGAAGTAAGCGACAGTGACATTGTTTTTCAATTTTACAAGATACGGGGGTATTATTCACTACGATCATTACGTAGTTTAATGATTACTACGATCATTACGATCATCGATGTTTACGCTAGTAAATACATGCTTGAATAAGTCTGTCTTTACTCCCACATTTTTCTTAAGTATATAAAGCTTTTTATAACTATTTGTAGCCTGTCTGCAATCTGTACATGTAAATATAAATGTAATTGAAGTGATTTCTAAATCGTCACTATTAGTATTTAGTATAGATCCGTGTAAATAAATAAAGTGCCTCTTATTCCCATGTGAAGCCGCTATGAGCTTGTTTGAAATAATATTATAATCATTGTGATAATAATAAATATTTCATTTCATACAACGCACTGTATGGTTTTCAGAGAGATATTCATTTTTGTTCTTTTTCGAGAGTATTCACTTTCAATAGAATTCCGAGTTTCAAAAGAGCCATATTATTGGAAATCATGCATCCACATCCACTAATTTGAATTGTTTGTACTTTGCCAGTGTGTTTTGTATGAAGTGGGTTTGTTATTGCATTTTGCGTCGTTTGATGTCATAGCTATTGCAAAATCCATTTCATGCATCCAAATAATGTTCGTGTTTATAATGGTGTTTTCTTTTTAATCTTCTATTTTATTTGCATTTAAGATTTTTATCTAGACTCACTTTATAACTTCCTATTTCTAACAGTAAGTGGAGCGGTTTCACTAGATTTTTAATTAAGCAATCGAAAAAAATAAAGTAAATTTCTGATTACTCGTGTCAGTGGTGAATGGTCGATACAGTGAATCAGATATTCACGCATGCAACTTTTATTCTAATATTAAATTTAAACAATCCCTCTTGCTAATACGCACAGTGAGAAACGAAGGAACCGAACTCAAAATTTCAGCAAAATTAAATAAATACTTGAAGCTATATCTAATAACGCGGTACCTTTTATAACCCTACCCTTTAAAAAACTCGAGCAAAATTCGAGCACAATTTTGTTACTTCACAAAATACAATATTCGCATTAAGTCCAAAAGGGATTTTCATCGTGAAATATTATACATACAGTACATTATTATAAAGTAGCAAAGCAATATATCGAATTCGCATCGACATACTTATTCGAAAGGTACCAATCAACAATGTATTTTGTTTGCTATCATGTTGTACGTGCTTTGCAATAAATGGTGTGCGTGTGCTAGGTTTATACGGTATTTCTCGCCTTTTATTGAGCCATACGGCCATTTGCCGCCCGTTCAACTGTGCGTGTAATCGTGATTATACGTTAATGAAGCTTCTTATGGAATCGTCGTAGCTTTTGCACAATGCACCTGTTCTTACTTCATTCTCTTCTTACCTAAGCAATTGTATCTTATGCTGTTGTATGGTCATTAATCAAAACATCTTTCTTTCTCTCTTATTATTACCTGTCAGTCCCGGTCAATCAAATACATAGAAGAGACATTCATGTCTCCATTGATACTTGTAAAAAAACTCACAAACGTTCATTCCAAAGAAAATAAAATTCTCTGTTAAAGAAAAGGCCTAAAGAGTGAAAACTAATATTTGTTACTACCAGATTAGCAACAAATTTTGTTACTTGAAATAGTGATCCCGAACTTGTGAGTGCTCTGTGATCCGTTCTCGCTAAAACTTTAATCTGCTTCAAAGTTATCTTGATATTGAAATCCCTCATACATGGAATATTATAATTTTCTAGTCGGTCTTTGTGAGGCAACGCTACTCTACTGCTTTTAAATTAAAATTAAAATGGCTTTTAGTATATTTTAAGTTTATAAGCATGTTGTTAAATTAATTAACAGGTTTAAAAAAACGGATACATGTAGGAACTAATTTTCGGAAGTACTAAAGCGATATTCGTGTGAGACTCACATATTTTTCCTTTTATTAGGGTCGAAAATAGTTTATACTATTCTTTTAGAATTCATACAGTGTTTTGCCGTGATTTTTAATAATGAAACGTTAATTTCGCGGTTAGCTATGCTAGCTCATTATTTATCTCATTCTATTGTTTCTCTTGTATATGTAAATGTGAATTAATTTTCGCAGAAACTTGTAGTAACTTGTTAGTGGTTGAATATGAACATGAAACGTGGTTTCTGTACACACGGAACATACGCAAGTTACATAAAGGACTCGGTTCCTAACAAACTTTGTGGTGCCGGTTGACGCGTTATGTTTCGGACGTCTTGCATTTAGCCATCATCATCCACAGCCTAATTAGATCGTATTTGTCCCTTTGGATTTAATTACATAATTAGAGCCGAATTTATATTATACAATTACGACTCGATTGGTTTTTTACTTTGAGCACATAACGGTATTTCTAGTTTACCAATTTTTTTTACTAACTCATATCTCTAACTTCAACAATTCGACATGAGTTTCATAATTTGCGTTGTTAACTGTAAGGATATGATAGTAAATCTTCTTCAGAGGTATAATGCATCAAAAGCGTGGTATTTTGCCAACGAATTGCAGTTAGCTCTTGCACCATTCACATAAATATATTTATTATGTGGTTCGATTGCGGTAGCACCTCGTTCCGCCCTATAACAACACTATTTGTCGCTACAATTTTGTGATTTGAAGGCTTTAAAGGCAGTACGTAAGGCAGACATGTACAAAGCATTTCATTTTAATCCTCAGGCGGAAAAATCGCTTATGTCTAGTGCGACTCTAAACATTTTCGGGGTGTTTCATATAAAATAGAAAATGTGTTAATATAGATAGCTTTTAGATTAGTTAATTTTTTAAACGACATAACGTTTAAATATACGTTCGATCATTGATGAGTCGAGTCGATTTCGTCCTGGCACGTGGCTGGATGCCGGCCAACGAGTCCGTCGATGCAGCGGCGCGAGATCACGGAGTGCCGTCGCCGCCCGCCGTCTGAACACCACCGGATGCAATACGGCGAAGTTTGCGCGTTATGCATGGCAGGTTTCCAGGTTGTGTGCGCGGAACCCAATTCATGCAGTCGAACTACGTGAATATCGGTTTTGATGGACTTAAAACATACTTCAGGTCTTACATGTATTTTTTATATAGCATATTTTTTATATTTACTGCACCAATTATAAGCCAATATTCTGCAGTTAACAAGTTTCTGCTTTCAGACCATGTAGAAGTACTGAAATATTTGTTGTCATTCAATTACGAGCGATGTATCGCTATAGTGGATCATAAATTGTCAATAAAGTTTAATGGAAAAGCATTTTTAAAGCAATTGCCGTTTGAATTTTGATGAAATTTAAGATTTAGTTTACGGAAATTCATGTTACACCTAAAGGCAAAACTGAAGACTCCAGTCATGTATTAGAATATAGTATACTCCTTGTAGCCACCGAGAGAATGTTGCTTCCTCGAAGTGCTCCTTATATTTCCGTGGAAGTCCCGTTATAATCAGATCACCCGTTTTACGCCCAATACGTAAGCCATACCAAATAGCTAAGTAGTAGTAACAGTAGTAAAATAATTAAATAATACAATAGAAATGTCATGATAAAATGATATCATGATAAAATTGTATTGCTCCATGTAGGTACCTGTTATTCGTAATGATATCATTGTTCAAATTAAAATATACCAATTGAACATTATACGCTGTATTTAGCGGTATTCCCACGAGTTTTGTTCGTGTTTCAACGCACGGTTTTGCGAGATCAGAAATAATCCACCTGAGCTTTCAGGGGATATGAACTGCGGAATCGAAATATTATATAAATTACACATTAAGTAATGTATGATATGGATAAAATGAACGTATATGTTGCAAATATTGTGCTTTGTTTTCTCTGAAATTAGTGAGAATTCGTGTTTGTGTCCGGTACGTATACGTATTTTATTTATTTAATTGTTACATTACATGCGTTGTGCTGTTAATTACGCTTAACGAAGTAAGTTAGAACGCCTTGAATTTTTTTTACTTCCTAACCGCACTATTCAAACCAGAGCACGAGCGCTTCACACCGACGTTATTAGGTACAAGAAGGTTTATACCTTCGAAATCGGTTAGGTTTTTTTTTATCTTTTAGGTCACTGTTGTTATATTAAACAGTGAGATGAATAAACGGTCGTCGAGATGAAATGTGAATATTATCTGTACCTTGCGATATTCCCACGTGTTCGTGTTTTACCGCTCAGCATTCCGAGATCAGAGATAATACCAGCTGAGCTCTCAGGAGCTTCCCCTGAGCTTACGGCCGTGGAATTGAAATTTTCATGAAACGAAACATTGTAATCCTGTTCCGTTTGACGTAATGTCATGGGATTTATTAATCACTAGTATTAATAGAATCATGGTCGGTTGTTGCAGCGTTGTAAAAAATAAAACAAAAAACTTTAAAATATAAAGTAAATGTAGTAGAATGTTGGTTAAGTGTATAGTTTTAACGTCATTGTTTATACAGTTTCGGTCGTAGTTCAGCAACCTTCAATGATTTGTTATACTAACTAGTTATCTTTCGCAAATTTGATAGCATTTTGTTTGTATTTAAACCATGTATAAGGACAACGATATTTCTCATTTTCATTCTGATTTTTCAATGCAATGGAAAGTCAGATGTGACGTCTCTCTCAGTAACTTTGATTAAATCTTATTTTGCTATGTTAAATGCTTTCTAGAAATTATACAAACGCTTTTTTACATTGTCATGTGTTTTTGTGCAAGTTTGAAATAGCGATCATTATTACAACGATGTTGACGCAAATTGTAATTTATGTCTCGTCCTCAATCAATGAAGGTGAAATTTATTGAATATATCGTTATAATAATGGAAGCAATTCGTGCTTTCGATTACGTCGACGTCAGTGCGCCCGTGTTAAATGAGCGTCAGATCACTCACAACGCCAATTACAATTAACGCAACGTGCCTAATTGAATAAGATATCAGCATATCTACTTGATATTTTTACGTACTTGAATGGATTCTTAATCTTGATTGTGCGTGCGTTCGTTAGTACTATTTACCCGACTGCGTCAGAAGGAGGGTAATGTTTATTGAGCGTATGTATGTATGCTTGTTTGTTTGTTTGTTTGTTTGTTTGTTTGTTTGTTTGTTTGTTTGTTTGTTTGTATGTATGTATGACCATTTTTTTGGCACGCGCTACAGCCCAAATGGCTTGACGGATTGTGACGTATGACATATCATTATAATCGTCTCGGATTTACGATTTCTCATCTTATCTTTATTACGAGGGCCAAACTGAAAGTTTTTAGAACTGGCAACTTAAAAGCATTATATTAAAAAAATAAGTTTAAATTTTGAA
>DWTU01002316.1:0-11681 GCA_018251515.1 Cecropterus confusis | reverse complement strand
ATAAATAATGTAAATTTATTTGGTATTAATGTAGCTAAGTTCTCTTAAAGGTGAGGAAGTAGATGTTACATTTGATATAACCATTTTAACTGGTTACAACCGAAAAAATAACTTTATGGAAAATTTTAAATGAAGCTCCATACCAGTTTTCCTATTTTTCTGTGAAAGTTTTATTTCGTTCAATTTATTCCACTTTTATAATTTGCCACGTGGCTCATTGCACGTTTTTGCGTCAAGTGTTACAAGATACAAATAAAAACCACAATAGTGCGTTTGCAATCATAACTTCGCACGCGCGAAAGTTGTGCAACAATCGCGAAACGTGATGCCAGTTCTATTTGATGTAGGTTCAGTTATTTGCGAAGCTCTATTGTACAGTGTCTAGATTTAGGAAGCAAAAACTGTTCAAAAATCTATGAAATGTAAGTCTCGAATAAAGTTGTTTTATAAGCCAACGTTGTCATAGCTAATTCTAATTGACTAGAATTTCGGTTTGCATGATTCCTTTTTGTTGAAGGAACTTCACGCCTTGGTGAGCTGTGATGTGGAGTTATGAGGTTGCTCTTCAAAGGCAAAAAGAGTTATTCATCAATCATCATCATCATAGTCAATCCATTATTGTCCCAATGCTTTTCAAACTGAGAGAGTTTTAGAGCATAGCCCACCGCGCTGGCGAAGTACGAATTGGTAGACTTCACACACCTTCAAGAACTCCTTTTTTTGAGAACTCTCAGGTGTGCAGGTTTCCTCGCTATGTTTTCCTTCACCGTAAAGCAATTTATCCGAATTCTCCAATATTTATCAATGTCGATAATTAGGCGATTCCTTGGGTATTGCTAATGTCCAAAGGTGACAGTGACTACTATTACCATCAAGTAACCCGTCTAACTTGTGGCTCCGAATATAAGAAAGTTTGTAGAGCAATTATTTTCTGTGTTTGGTTAGTAATTTAAGTATTCCAAATTTCGAAGTCAGTTTCGATTCCATAAATTATCTCACTTATAAATCATTAGATATAGCTACCAACTTAATTGCTGTTTACAAAGTATTTAAAAATATGCTAGTTGTAGAAAACATTTAATATTCATACCTATTCATTAATGTCTACCTATTAAATGTCGGAAAAAAACGTAATAATTAGATATTCAAATATTATACCACCTGCCTGTAAATTTGTGTTTCTAGTTCTGTTTTAATTATAGCCACTAAAATATAACTAAGACTACAGATTAATTATAAACCTTATACGCGTGTGGACGGGCTCGCGCTCATCCGGATCATCTGACGGATCAGCCCCCTGTAGCGCTCAGATAAAGCGAACTTCAGTGTGACACCCCTGTTCTCCATATATGTATATTCGTAGTGTACTATGTACCAAAATATTAAACTTATACATTATGCGTTTTACTATATGAATAAGTTATGATTAATCCGGATATCCGTTTTTTCGGCTAAATTAACAAAGCCAAAGTACCTAAGACAAAGTAGACAAAGACAAAGCAGCAAACAGTTTGAGTTTTTTGAGTTTGTTAATGTATATAACTATTTAATATTATAGTCACCTAATATTAGGTAGTTATATACATTAACAAACTCTACGAGTGAAACTTTTCAGATGAGAGAACCACAGTAGTTTGACCCGAGAGGAATTAGGCTAAGAATAGTCGTGGCGGTGATACCTACCATCACCTCTATTCCTAGCGTAAAGCAGTCCTTGCGTTTTGGTAGCTTTTGGTTGCCGCTTCACTTTCATATGAGGCGACCATCTTAGTCCTCGGGAGTTAATACGCATCCCTGATCGACTTGAAATAGAACTCTTCTATATGAAGTTACTTACAGATGTCTTTGGGAGACAGTCACTACTTGCGTCAAGTGGATTGCATGCTGCATGCATGCATGTTTGCTACTTTAATCTGGTAAAAATAAAAATCCAACAAGTTCTGATGATTTTTGATTTGCTAAGGATGCGTAAAGTCTAGCGCCGACGGTCTTCTCTGAATGTTAAGGTGTAATTTACCCCTTCAACCAGTAGATAACACAAGCATACTACTGTTATAACTACTGTTATACTAAGAGGAGAAAAAATATTATCTTTATAATATGTATTTTCATTCTTATAGAAATACACGCGTATGACAGAGGTCTACATGTGCGGCAGGGTCGCGTTATCCGGATTATCCAGCGGATCAGGCTCCTGCAGTACCGAGATAAAACGTATTACCTTTCAGTGTAACACCCCAGTTCACTACATAGTTTTATATTATACACCTAAAAATCTTTACAAACCCCATGCAAGATATCAAATTGATGACCCACGTAGTGGAGTGCTCACCATACCGGTCTGACACACAGTGGGTCCCGGGTTCGATCTCCGGCCAGACAGACATCTGTATGTTGAGTTTAGATTTCTGTTCTAGGTCTCGGTGTTTGTGTGTCCATGGCACCCATGACACAGGTGAAAATACTAGTGTGGGGCTATGAGTGTAGAAAGCGTTTACTGTATTGTTTTTTGTAAATTAATGTAAGTCACATAACAGATTAGTGGTGGTAGAAAGAGTTTGGATCGTACGGGGAGTTTGATTGATTTTAGTGGTAGGGTGTGTAGGGGTAGTACTATTTTAGGCCTCGTTAAACAAAACGTCTTTGATAGACTTTTGTATGAAGTATTAAAGTTTTTGTATGAAGTTGCTTACAGATGTCCATGGGCGATAGGGACTACTTAGCATCTAGTGAACTGTATGTTCATTTGTTTCTTTAACATAAAGTAAGTAGGTGGTAGCATCAAAAGCAAAGGCATCTTTAGTACTATCACCTGAACTATACACCGACTATCGTAAAGCTTAAGGAAATAAGTTTTGAATTAAAATACAAAAAAACACTAACACTGAAATAACAACCAGTAAACTTAAAATAATACTGATAAACTCAAAAACGCAAATCAATACAGACACACACAACCTCAGCATGTGGAGACACACGGACGGGACGCGCGATTATCCGGATGATCCGGCGATCACCCCCGTGTCGCGAGCAGATAAAACCCGCTACTCTCGATCCAGACACCCCTACACATATACAAGAGCACCTACATTCAAAACTCCTGCTAAAAACTCTATATGTAAAGTTATCTAAACAACTAATGATAAGAACACGATCATATTTTGTACCGAACATTAATACCTCAAATCTAAATTGTTAATAGATATTTTATCCACACCAAACATCTTCCTTTAAAATGTAAATTAAGATTAGTAAATATTCAATACGTTCAAAAACATACCGTTTTGGCAGTAAAAACGTGTATGTACGATTTAAAAAATAAAATAATGCCACACTATAAAATATATAAATCGGCTTATCTATATAAAACCGGCTTAATCGTACGGTGGGTAGCGTCAACATATTAAAGCAATAGCACTTTTAAAGCATAATTAACGTTAAGTTTTATGAAAGTAATTAATTATTTTAATTTAACGAATATAATATGCTAAAGGCGTATATTAAAAGATAAAAAATACTCCAGTAAGAAAAGTTATAATGGAATGCGTGGTTAGGTACACCATTACTCATCAGCAACAGTGATTTTTCAAAAATGTAATAAAGATAGATAAAAATTCATAAGCACCGATTTATTTTATTTTTTGGAAATATTAGAGGTATTGTCTTTTTTTTGTACGTGTGTACTATGTATTATTGTTGAAGAAAAAAATACATGATACATATATTTAATTTGTTCAAACATACATCCCATAATGACTAATGATAAAAATGTAATTTAGACGTAGAATTTACATGTTATGACCAACTGAAACCGCGGGCGCAGCCGAGGGTGACATAGAGCGATATAAATCTAGTTTGTAAACGTAGAAATCTAATCTTTAGCTTGCACCATTGCGATAATAATTCATATAGCTTAGACGGATTTTGAATAAAATTAATATTAATAACTAGTACTTACCTAACTACGGGTAACTGCTTTTGCACTCAAAAGTATCTGGCGGTTATCCGATAAATCAATAATACGCTTTTATAAAATTTTCAAAGCAATAAAAAACGCAACGCTGACAGTTAATCACTTTTTACCCATGTACATTTATTTTAAAATTAATATCATTACGCTACGTCGTAAAAACTTAAACACTAATAAGTTTTTTTCTGTAAAAAATATGTTGTAAACATTCTGACGGTACACAGGTACACTGACAAAAAGACCGGGCGCATTGTGCAATCGCTAATCGCCGCGGATCGACGTTCGCTCCGTAATAATGATTTATAACGCGCGATTAGACGCGTTAGGAATTAACCGGCTACTAAGTCTTTGGCGGCTCATATAACATCCTATGAGCTTTATAAGAAAGTCTACTCGTAATATATGAAAAGATTAAGATTATTGTTTGCACATATGTAGTTTTGCTTGTTTAAAAAAATCGTGACAGCTGCACGAAAATAGGTTTATTTTGACACACCAGTCAATTTAGAATTATATATCCATCAGAACATAATTCTTTCTACTTAAAATATTGGCTTTTAGAACCGTAGCTTCAGATAAGTCCGATATATTTATCGGTGCACCGATGCATTTATTTATCACAACGATTCGCGAGTTAGAGATAAGTAAATTTTGCTTTTAGTGTACAAAAATAATTTCTCAATAAATAAATGATTAGCATTGTATCCATTTGTAGCTATCCACTTAAAGATGTAAAGCCCGTAAAGGCATTGTTTTAATACGCGCGACCAAAAGATTTTCGCTTAATTGCGTGCACCATTTTTAAAGTAGGACCTCGATTGCGAGAAGTTTATTTGACACTCCAAAAGGAGTTCGACCAACTCTACCTTTATTTTTAAGGTAGTAAAAGCATTCAAAGCTTTCACATGTAGATTATTTCGTATTACCTTAATTAATGAATTCTTATTGTCATTCTTACTACCATCAGACCCACTGCCTCCGCGCAATATTATATATCATATCATATATTATATCATCAAAATTATTGAATAAAACGAATATTGAAATGGTCTCATCAGACCAATATTATTAATTAATTAGAAACTATATGTTACTATTGTTACTTTGAAAATTTTATATTTTAATTTTTAACTATAACATAGTAAACATATTTCTAAACGATAACCGATGAGGAAAAAAGGTCTTCGAGTGGCGACCTCGTTTAGGCAAAAGGAGCACAGGTCGCCCCCTGACCAGGTGGACCGATGACCTGAAGACAGCGACTCAAGTAGTAGACCTCGAAAGGCTGATGGATGGATGGATGGAAACATATTTCTGCGTATGGAATTGCATTAAAATATTTTTTTCTACTTGTACCAAGTTAAAATTTTGCTAATTTAAACTTTTTCTACCAAGTTCACACACAAAACGTCTGATTAAAATTATTTTTGGAAACTACTAAAATATTATTTAACACTTATAAAGTAAATCTTTGCTATTGTACAACATCTATTGTTGTAAAAACCCTAAGCGGGTAGGTAATATTATAACCTTGCGTCAGTGTGTGCGTAGCGTGTGTACGCCGGCTTATACTTTGAGCGCGACTTATGGGCAGACGACGGGATGTCCCGGATTAGATTTAAGGGGTAAAAGAACTAGACAAGGATGGGAATAAAAATTTGCACCGGGGGGAACAAGGACACAAAACGTACAGAGATTTAGAGATTATGATTCATAAGAGAGGAGAATGAATGGGAAATTATTACGGAGGGAATAAACGGTAGGGAATTAGAGGCCTGCGCTATGGGAGCTGATAGATTCATGTCGTTTTGGATTTCATGGGCAATGCGACGCAAACTGATCGTGAAATTAGGTGCTCGGATTATAGGTAGCCCCTAGTCGGACGTTCATTAGACTCGTAAAGCTACGGGAACGTTATTTGTTCTTCCTGTGTTTACTACGTTCGTGTTATTATCTTGGTCTTAAACGATTATCTATGACCATTGATCATTCGCAATTATAATATTGGTTTTAAACCAGCTGTTCTTCAGATAGCAAGATCTAGATGCCTACTTATGAATTGAAATCATCGCTAACAATCAATTTAATATTTAAACTTTTTCTATAAACGCATTAAAAATTAATGTTATTTCTATCTTTACTGCTTTACATCCTAAATTTACCTACACTATAACCTAAATAACTCGCTAGGTTTTCACGATATAACTAAATAAAATCTCAATTTGAAATGGAAGTCGGAGAATCGGTTATCAATCGCGGAACGGCTGACAGTGTGAAAGATATCGGTGAATCAATTACGGCGTCAGATTAACGGGGAGATGAGCTCGGACGCTCGGATGCCGAAGCACGCGTGACTGCGAATAATGCCGTGGAACTATTCAGTTGATAAGCTTCGAAGCTTTTATGTATTCAAATGATAATGTTGTTTTTTTTAATTACTTAATTTATGCGTTTGTTATAAGTTATGGACTCTTAGGACTTTTTCGACTAGAGCGTTAATAGTTACGTATTCTCTACATCGGGTTAATTAGAGCATCTCAGGACCAAATTTAGTTTATTTTAGCTGGAAAATCTCGAAGTTGATTTCTCCGCACAACAATGCGAGTCCCATATAATATATAAATTTCTACGTATATATTATTTACATAATAACATATAACAATATTTACAATGAACCATTAAACAATCCACAAAAAAGTACATACATACAAAAATGATTTGTTACTTACCAGAAATCCCCTTATTCAACAGATTGTTGAAGGCCTCCTTCTTGGGCGAGAGGTGTGGCGTGTGTGGCGTGTGGGGGGTATGTGGCGCGCGATCGTGGTGTACCGGGGCGGACGGCGGACGCGGCACCGCGCGCTCTTCCGGCGAGCGCCGCGGCGGCGTCTTGCTGCGACGGAGCTCCGATGACAGGTTCTGTGATAGACAACAATTTATGTAACTATAGAATAAATTAAAAATATATACATATTAATCGTTGTATTAATCTACTTTGTTTACTTTATATAATTAATTAAAGTTTAAGTGGTCGTCCGTGAACTGGAAACTTAACCGCATGCAAATCACATATGTAAAACAAAATCGCGACGATTTTTTTTTGCTATACTGATGTATAGCCAAAACATGGTTTTGAGTTTTAGTTTTATGGTATCTATGTCTGTCTATCTCGTGCTAGACATCGGTGTAGCATAAGACAAACAGACAAAGAGATGACTAGGCTGATGATTTCATCAGCCTAGTCATCTCTTGATGACAAAATCAATTTCGATGCGATTTTTATAGAACGTTAGAAATATTTACTGCGAGTAACAGTTATCGCATTTGTCAAATTAAATTTATAAAGGTCTCCTAGCTGAACTAGGCGGTAATAATTTTGTCACAATTACTACAATTGGAAAAAATTATATAGGATAGCAGAAAAACTGCTAGATGCAGAGAACACCAGACTAAAGTGGCGTCAAATAGCGAAGGCTTATCAGCAATAGACTTTCAAAAGTAGATTAATATTGTAGTACAACAATCACTAAATAAAACCGCAATGTTAAAAGTCTAGTCCCAGCACTTGAAGACGAAGAAGCTTATTAATTCTAATCTAAGAAAAGTCGAACCACTTAAGGCGATCGCGTTTCAAATTGGACACTTGTTGGTTGCGTCAGTAGCACTGAACGTTCACGACCGCACTGATTATGTTTATTGGATGTGGCGAATGGTCAGTGGCCAGTTGACCACCGTGGCGAATCTTTGATCGGATCTCAATAGGAGCAAACAAATGATTGAATGAAAACAAAATGATTTCGCGTGAACCAGTTAAATGTAAAGAGCGTTAAAGGTACCTAAAATATTTTAAAATTTCGATTATAAAGTAGAAAAGTATACTTTTTATCTCGAAAGTCAAATGACAAACGTGTAATCGACGATCTTAGAGTAGTGTTGCGATGTTCAAACGAGTTTTACAATTAATAAAACTGATGTTGATTTAGCACTAAACCCAGTGTTTTATAAGTATTTATCTTAGCTATGAAACAGGTTGATTAGTCGTTAATTTATTCACCGTGTTAGGAGTCCAAATGCGCACACGCCGGCTGTTTCATCATAGTGACATTTCGCCAAGTTTTTGTAATCAAACATTATTCGATATCTAAGCTTGAGACCTTCCCTTGATGGGGATTGTTTGTAGTGGGTATCCCACGACATGTAGAGTTACGTACGATGCAACAAATCGACACATGGTTTAACCTATCTACAAGTGGATGGTGACTAATATTCACAGCTTTGTATATGACCAATTGATGAACCACATAGTTCTATTTAAATTTTATACAAAAACAAATCAATCTAACATATCTAATATATCAAATTCGTCGCAAGGCAAAATTTTATATATATAACCTAAGCCCAGAAATGTAAACGACAGCATGTTTTTTTTTTGCCATCGAATTCTTTAAACGCCTCTTTCGGCTAATCAAGCCCGCTGAAACGAAAATCCTGGATACGCCTGTAAGTAAGCGTTACACCTCTTTTGTGTATCGGACGAAAATGATTTACATCATACAACACAGGCTCAGATCCAGAAGTCTAATATCACATTTTTACTTTGACCAATAAAATCGAATATTGAGTTTGTCTTAAATATCTTTGATTCAATTATATTCCAATCAATAAGAAAGTATTGTTAGCTTTCACGTGTTCTTGTCAAAACTGTAATGTCACAGGTGAACACACCCCCAAGTAAGTGTAGCAACAAGTACCCCCAACTACGTATAACACCGTTGATTTGCATTACATAGGTAAATCTAAATTTACTATAAGTATTGTAACAAATAGTTTTCAAAAAGTATGACATCACGCCAAAGAACACACCCCCAACCAAGTGTGTCAACAAGGAGGCTCAACTGCACATAGGACCGTTGATTGGCATCACTTATAAGAACATCCAAATGTAGTTTTAATATTATAAAAAATGGTATTTCGAAAAGTATGACATCACTCCAAAGAACACACCCCCAAGTGTGTCAACAAGGAAGCTCAACTGCGCATAGGACCGTTGATTCGCGCCACAGATACGTCTAATATCGTATTGGAATTTGTGATGTCGTTTGACCCCTGTTAACCCAGATTACGCTTCTCGGCGCCTGATTCGTCCTCGCCGGAGCCTGATTGTGTTGTGACACAAACTGTAATGTATTATGTGTTAACTCTTGCTGCAATCACGGCTAGCACCACAATTACAATGGATATGTTCGCCGAACTTACAATTTATTCGTAACGATTTGTGCTCCGTTTGTTAGTTCGCACCCGACGTGCTTTATTGGTGCCGTTTTGGGTGTTAACACGTGCAGATCATTTGTTTTATGAGTAGTGTCGGTTGCTATTCTGTGTCATGTCCGATTTGAAAAGCGTTATGAAAATGTGTTTTGTTATATTGTAGCAAACAAGTTTAGAATTAAACTTGATGTAAAATGGTCACTATCTCCCGAGAACCTCTGTTATCAAACCCTAATTACCAGTAGTCCGCCAGGCAAGTGGTTGCCCTATTAACGTTCTTCATATAAATGTAATGAAAGTTTACGTTACATATATGGTTTTCAAAATTGATAGGCAATTATAGTTAGCTGTGGCACTGAACCATTCGCCTCTCTCAAAATATTTCTCGATGACAACTCGACTAGGTAAATAGTTCTTTTATAGATAGTACTTGTGTTTCTGACAAGTGAATTGAAGACCTGAGAAAAGCAGATTACTACAAGACTTCAAAAGGCCAATAGAAATATAGGTTACCCGTATTCATTTAATAATGTGTATATATCTACTGTTAGCGTGTCACAGATTTTGTGTAAATCCGTTATCCCTAATTCCACTTAATGATAATAGTTTCCGTACGCCCTATCACTTATTATTATGTCGTATGACGCACTAACATCAATCCTACTTCATATTAGTTAGGGGAACTCGACTAACCATATCCAGTCACCAAATCTAAATGATGAATTTCGATTTTATTCTGGGTCTATTCGTGCGTCTGTGGCACCTGTTACACAAGAAAAATCCTAGTGTGGAAGGGTGATGTCTCCGGCTCACTTATATATGAGATGACCATCGTAGTTCTCGTGAGTAACAATTCATCTGTGATCGACTTCAGATAGATTTTTTCTACATGAAGTAGCTTAAACATGTCCATGGGTGACAGTAACCACTTACCATCAGGTGGACAGCATGCTCGTTTGTTTCTTCAAGATAAAAAAAATATTTTTAATATATCGCTTATCCTTATTTTTTGCATAATAGAACTAGATATGCCATCTATACCACATCTCTATCTACCCACTTACCACCTTCCTACCTACTTCTTGTTGGCATAGACTTCCCTAAACGACCTTTACGCATCAAGGAAATCAGCGCGGCACGTGTCGACAATTGATACTGTGCACATAAACTGAGATTGACAGATTAATGAGAGCTCCCGGGATTCAATACTTCATAGTAACAGAAATGAAGATATGTATAATAAATTAAGAGACTTACTGGAAAAATAGTACTTTAAGGATTTTTACTGCTTCCGAATAAATACCGAAATATAGGAATATCAGAACCATTTGTTTCAGAACAAATATTTGTTTTAATACAATCGTTTTCAGCTACATTTAAACTAATCTGACATCAGAGCCCATTCAATAAACGCACAAATAAATAAAACCTTATTAAGTCACCTACATAATTGTTTGTTGATAGATAGTGTTACCGGAAGCAAATAATCAATATGAAATATGTAACGTGGGAGCTATTTATTCCGTACCTAGGAAATATAATTTAACTTAGGAGATAAGATAGAACGGTACCTACTCCAAAGTTATTTCCATATTATGCTATAAATTTGCTATCAAATCTCCAATAATACAAAGTAACTCTGGTTAATAGCCGTATTAGCACATAAATAGCAAACGATAGATAGGTTTAATTTCCTGAAAAAATATTGACATGTGCAAAAAAATATTTTTTAAAAGTGAATGAAGGTGACATTAAGTTCGTAAAGCACTTCATAATTGTGTTCTTCAGATCAAAAACAAGTAATCAAGCTTGCATTTAACGCGATGGTAAATGGACACTGGCGCCCGTGAACATTGGAATGCCTCAAATAAGTATGACTCTCTTACCATACCCTTCAATCCAGAACAGCAGAGCTTAACACTGCTATTATTAGAAAGAATAAAAAGCAAGTTTAAAAACTAAAACGCGACTACTAAACACGCTCTAAAAATTACGACACAAGAAAATAGTCCCCGCTGTAATTATAATGTACAAACTACTAAAAATTTACCGGCTAATAATTTAACGTATTTTTATACGTCATACTGATTAAGATTGGTTAAGGAATAGACGTGATCGTATGCCACTTCGATTTTATTTTATTATTATAATGAATCTGCTTTTGTTACAGTAGATGACATTCGACCACTGCTTTCCTTTAAGCAAATCTCTATCTGTATGACGCATAAAAATACGTTATTTAATATAATCTTTACATATTTGAAATGTGCTAAGAAAGCTCTTTTATTTGATACCCCACACCACATTTTTTTTATTTATTTACTTTAAGTCCCCTAGAGAGCGCTGTAGTCAATTTAACGTAACGTTATGCAATCTATAACCAGCGGATAATGAAGAGGCTACTAACGACACTTTATTTGTCTAATTATGATAACTAGTTTAG
>DWTU01002315.1:0-11682 GCA_018251515.1 Cecropterus confusis | reverse complement strand
ACAATCAATATATACTTATTAATACAAGTTTTCCAAATGGTCATAATATTCACTTTCAGCTAATTTGGACCTGAATTCTTATGGTTTTTAAATATTTGGCTACGGTCGATGGTTATGGCGATAAACGTCTTCGAATGGCTAAAAGTTGATGTTCAGTTGGATATATGACTTTAGTTAGATACTTCTAGTGGGTACTACTAGGGTTTCAAGCATTATTCGCTTGGCGTTACAAGCGTTTACTGTAAAATAATACTTGCCAAATTCAATACTGTCGCTTGCAGTGCCTGGTGTTTGTTTCGTGGGCGGGTTAGTTCAGTGTGTTGGCTCGCTCGGTGTGACTAGTGGGTCTGCTCGCTCAGTATGGCTAATGTGTTTCCTTGTTCAGTGTCACTCGTGTGTTGGCTAGCGTATTGGCTCGCTCAGTGTCGTGACTGTGTTGACTTGTTGGCTCGCTAAATGTCGCAAGTGTGTTGGGTAGCTTCTTATGGTTAGTATGTCGACCTGCTCGGTGTGACTATTGTGTCAGCTCATTCAGTATCGTTAGTGTATTGACTCGCTAAAAGTACTAGTGTGTTGGCTCGCTCAGTACGTCTAGTGTATCGGCTAGCTGACTGTTGCTAGTGCGTTTTCTTGCGTATTATGGCCTACTTAGTACGGCTAGGGTGTTGTCTAGTGTGTCTGGCAGCTCAGTGTGGCTAGTGTATTGGATCGGTCGGTGTGACTAGGGCGCTGTCTAGTGTGTTGCTCAGTGTGGCTAGTGTATTGGCTCGCTTAGTGTGGCTGGGGTGTTGGCTAATGTGTCGGCTAGCTCAGTGTGGCTAGTGAATTGGCTCGCTCAGTGTGGCTAGGCTGTCGGTTAGTGTATTATGGCATGCCTCGTGTGGCGGGGTGTCGTGTGGTGTATCGGCTCGCTCAGCGTGGCCGGGGGTCGCTCACCTGCGGCTACTGGCAGCAGTTCTTGCGCACGGAGTCGGCCTGCGAGGAGCGCACGTCGGCGGGCTCCGCGTCCGGCCGGATCACGTCGCCCTCGGGCGGGTCGCGCATCTGCTTCTGCGACACGATCCTGTAGATCTCTGTGGACGACCGCATATCGTTGTGTCACGATGATTACTTTATGAAATACTAGCAGAAGTACTTGTGCTATGTAACAATAAATTATGGTCTTACTCGCTAAACGTTGGAGGTACACGAAACGTGATAAGGACTTTCCGAATAGAAAATTAACTGTTAACCTCGTATATGCTATCAATAGTTTGCTATTTTTTAGCGTACTCATTTTATTTAAAGTGGAAATATGATAGTCTCAAAACAGGGTGTCGTGACGTCACTACAAAAGTCGTCATCTTTATATAGTACAAAATATCGAAATCAAAATAACCTCATAGGTTGTCTAGGTAAATAAGCCACATCCTTACAAAATTTCATGTAAATCTTGCGTGTTTGAGTAACAAACAGACACGCATCATCTCATTTTTACATATTGACATAGACTAGCAACAAATGAGCATGAAAATTAGAAATGTACAAGTTGTGGAATGAGCTGCCTCCTGAGGTATCCCCGGAGCGTGATGACATGTGCAAAAGAGTCCGCCTTCAAAGACGGTAATGTATTTACGAGCCCCTTAGGTCACACATGTCCATGGCGATGGTGACTACTTTTCATCAGGTAACCCGTCTGACTAATCGTTGAATACATGTATAAGAAAATATCACTGCTTTGCGTTGAAGAGAAATATATGCGTTAACACATCTCAGATGGCCAAATTCAATGGCCAACGCGACAGACTATGGCCTCAGACGCTCTCATTTTGACAGAAGCCCATGACATGACATGAAACATGGGTTCAGTGGGACAATAATAAGATGACGACAAATGATCATGCAGTCCACCTGTGGGTAAGTGGCCACTTACGCCCAAGGACCCCCAATGAAGGAGCAATGAACCCCAAATAAGATCAAAGTGTGACCAAGTTTCACCACTGGTGCTTTGCTAACTCTGAGGATTAAATTGAAACGCTTCGAATACGTATGCCTCTCTCACCACATTCTTCAGACTAGAACACAGCAACGCGTAACACCGCATTATTAGAAATGGGGGTGGCTGTGGTGCATCCAGAGTTAAAACACAAAGAGTCCTACCACCTTTTAATCGATATAGGTTAAAACGCAGTAGGTTCTAGGGTCGACCCAAACTGTTTCTATTTTGGGACTGGGTGTTTGTGTGGTTTTGGGTGGTCGAACCCACCCGTCATGGGTGCGACCACAGGACATAATACTAGTGTGGGGCGATGAGTGTAGTGTAGTCCTATCCAAATCATTCCCATAGTTACACAAATCAGTTCATATCACCAAAACCATCCCATTGTACTATTACGATGTAGATAGCGTTATCAGTGTTATCGATTGTTATCACTTATCAAGTATACCTACAGTGCATAGGATTGATTAATATTTTTCCCACAGATTGTTGGACTTTCTTACCAATTTAGGTACTATAAAATCATTACATGCTGTCTAAAGTAATTGTTTAACTTGACTTTGGCATTAACTTATTATTAAGAAAAAGAAATACAATCTATATTTATTGGCTAATTTTGGTGCAACTGTGGAAGAATGGAAATAAATTTTTTAGTGCAAATATAAACCACTACTACTATTAACTAATTCTAAAAATGGTATTTATAAAAAACGCAAACGATTGAACGAAAAACTAAACATGTGCATGTATATTACTTTTGGTAAATAAAACAAGTAATTATTATAGACACGAAACACCCGAATGGTAAAACTGAAATTTGCAAGCCGACATTCTGTTTTTATATTTATTTATTTACCACATTTTAGGAGTTTGAGTCAACATAATAATATATATATTTTTGTCTACAATCTTCATTTGATATTCACATCGTTATGATGATAAAAAATCATTCCTTCCCCCTCCTTTTTAGGGTTCCGTAGCCAAATGGCAAAAATGGAACCCTGTCTGTCCGTCTATGCGTCTGTCCGTATGTCACAGCCACTTTATTCGGAAACTATTAAGACTATAGAGTTGAAACTTTGTAGGCAACTGTATTCTTTAAATCGCTTTACGAATTATGTATAATAATAAAAAATATAGTAAATTTAAAGGCGGCTCCCCATCATGAAACTAAAAAAAAATTCATCTTACCTAATATAACAAAACTAACGAATAACACAACTTTGTCATACAAATACTGTCACAAAAAAATTGTTGGTAGTTGGGAAAACTGTTCAACTTTATTTATTATTTTTTATAGATAATGGTACGGAACCCTTAGTGCGCGAATTCGATTCGCACGTGGCCGATTTTTTTTCTGTTCACAAGCACCATATATCAAAATTAAGTCACATTCCTATGAAATGCTACAGTCCGTCGAGCCGTTTGGGCGTGCAGAGCATGTCAAAGAAAGGACATAAATAAGCCTCCTTCTGACGCAGTGGGATAAAAATATTTAGTCCGTGTTATAAAAAAATCATAAACCATATAATGCCCGCTGCGCTAGGCAGCTTATCAGTTCCTTACGACTGAGAGTATATGAAGGTAATGTTAAGGTACATAAACATAAACGCAAACGGTTTCTACACTCATGGCCCCACAATAGGATTTTATCCTGTGTCGTGGGTACCATGGACACACATACACGGACCCAGAACAGAAATCTAAACTCATCATTCAGATGGCCGGGGATCGAACCCGGGACCCACCGCGTGTCCGATATGGTGAAAGCTCCGCCATGCGGGTCGACAATGTTAAGATACTGACCAGTAAGAATGTTCTGGAATGCCGGTTCAACGTTGGTGGAGTCGAGGGCGGATGTCTCGATGAAACTGAGCCCGTTTCGCTCCGCGAACGCCTTCGCTTCTTCCGTCGGAATAGATCTGGAAGTTGATAGAGTAACTTTAAGGTTTCTGTATATTCCTCAAAATAAATATTCTCAATTTTTTTTATAGTATGGAAGTAGCAAACGAGCTTGCAGCCCACTTGAAGGTAAGTGGCTACTGCCGCCCATGGACATCTGTAATCAACCCTAGATAAGATCAAAGTCTCACCTAAGATTAGCCACAGACGCGTTGCTACTCCTGAGGACTAAGATGGAATGCCTCGGAAAAGTATGGTTCTCTTACCACACCCTTCGGACCAGAATACAACAGCGCACAACACTGCTGTTATTAGGCAGAAATAGGTGTGGAGGTCGTGCTTCCGGAGTCGAAACACAAAGAGTTCCACCACCTTCAAAATATACTCTATAAATAATTTTATGCGTCAAGTCGTTATTATGAATAATATGTATTTTCTGTTTTGATACAAGGCAATCCCTTCATCTCCGATAATACTAAGCTCATTTGATACTAGATTAGTCTACTGATCTGAGGTATTAAGATCACTTTTGTTTCCCCACGAAAATGATTGATTGGTTCAGGATATTCAATTGCTCTTAAATTCGATGGTCCATATTTTATTTTGCATGACGAAATTGTTTAGCAAATAGGTTTGATGTGCCTAAACCCCTCTTATCATATACCAGCACGTAGGAAATGTTCACAGGAGACGTGCCTAAAATCATGTCCTCAGCTGGATGATCAGCTTACCGGCATGTTTTTTTTTTCAGTCCACCTAATAGTAAGTGGTTACTGCCGCCCACGAACATTTGTAAGCAACTTCATGTAGAATGTTAAAATGTTCTATCTGAAGTCGATCACAGATGCGTGGTACCTCTCCGGTCGAACTGCACTAGTTCTACTACCTGGTGAATGTTCTAAGGTGCCCTCAAATATAGATATGAGAATTAGAAACAAGGTGGTTGTTTCTAATTCTCCTACCTGTTTCTCAACAACAACAAGCAATTACTCAACACCTACCTGAGATGCCTGAGATCACTCTTGTTCCCCACGAGCATGATGAGGATGTTCTGGTCCGCGTGGTCGCGCAGCTCGCGCAGCCACCGCTCCACGTTCTCGTACGAGAGGTGCTTCGCTATGTCGTACACCAGGAGAGCCCCGACCGCCCCGCGGTAATACGCGGACGTGATCGCCCGGTAACGCTCCTGGCCCGCCGTGTCCCATATCTGAGCTTTTATGGTTTTTCCGTCCACCTGAAAAAGGAATAAACGGTTTTTTTTATTACATATATTGGTGGTTTTTAAAGCACTACAGGGATTAAGTTTAGCATGACTTTATTAATCATATTCTAACTTGACTAAATATTAGAGTACATTAATCTAACATGCCAAGAATTTCGGAAATCTTTATTATGGACACGTATCTGGATTCTAGGAGGAGATTAGAAATAGAGAAACAGAGAGACACCACCGTCTCTCCTATTTCTGCCTAATAACAGCAGTGGTAATCTCTGTAGTGTTCTATTATAGGGTATGCTAAGAAAGACATACACATCCGTTGCGTTCCAACTTAGGGCTCAGGCTTAGTAACACATTTGTTGCCAGTCTAAAGTAAGACTCTCTTATCTAAGGTTGCTTATTGAACAACAAGCGGTAATGACCACTCACTACTGCACTGCATGCTTTTTGGCGTCTTCTATATAATATTACAAGTTGAGCGCCGCGATTATACCCGCGTAGTTACATACAGCCGAAATTTTAGACCTTATATAATTTTAACATTTATAGCATTGTTTCAGAGAGGACTGATAACAACTGCAGCGGGTAGAGCGCGCGCGGTTTTTTAGGTTTTAATTTCTTGTGCGGAACCCTCATCACATTTTCTAATAAAGTAGTAGCCTAAGTTACGCCTTATGACATCAGCTATCCAACAGTGGAAATTCCGTCAAAATCGTTTCAGCGGTTTCAGAGATTAACCAGAACAAACACACAAACAAAAATCTTAGTAATTGATGTTTGTAATCAGTATCGTATATACATACTTCCATATGCATTTGTTAAACAGCTGTTATTTTGATATTACAAACAGACACTTCAATTGTATAGATAATATTATAAATAACTAAATATATTTTTGATGTACGATATCGTCTTTACTGTGCCTAGAGTGTAGAAAATATTTTAAGTGTTTTCTATTTATTGTTGTCTATTTATGTTTGCTAATGTCGACAACATTATTTATTGACAAAATTTTTAATACAACATGGGCCGAATTAAAATTTCAAGAGACATAAGATACCTAAAATAAAATAATCTAGTAATATAACGAGTTGGGTCATAAATCTGAAAAGTCAGAAAGTGGATTGGAAAAAGGTCGTCAGATTAAGCGTTTCCATGGTACAGAGGTCACGCAAGATGTCAATCGTACTTTTATTACCGTCATTAAACAGCAGACGTCTCCCTTCACCTTCACCACAAGTAATTTTGAAAATTGTATGCTACTAAGCTGATATGACCTTCTACATTATGAGAAGACCTTGTGAGAAGTGACTTTAGACGGATTTTTACAAGATTTTATAAATAAGTCGAAGAAATGCGAAATTTTGAAGATTTGTCTTTGTCTCATTGTGGCTCGACTCCGCAAGAACCACTGCCACACCTATTTCTGCCTAATAACAGCAGTGTTATGCGCTGTTGAAAGTTCTGGTCTGGAATGGTGTGGTAAGGGAGATATACTTTTCCGAGGCATTCCATCTTAGTCGTCAGAGGTAGCAACGCATCTGTTGTCAACTTTATATGTACGCATACTTAAACAGACAAATAAATGCATTCATTCATTCATTCATCTGTGGCTAACCTTAGGTGAGAGTAACCTTAGGTTGATTACAGATGTCCATGCAGTAGCCACTTACCATCAGATGAGCTGCATGCTCGTTTGCGACTTCAATACTATGTACTTGAAAACTATTTATGAGGAGACAGACACAAACTTTGAAGGCGGTAGAAAAATTCGTGGTTCGTATTTCTGGAGTTGTTGTGTTCTGGGTTGAAGGGTGTATTAAGAGATATACTTATGCAAGACGTACTAACTTAGTCCACAGGGGTAGCAAAGCTGTTACCTCAATCAGATAAGACTATAATCTTATCTGAGCTTCATTACATGTCTATGGGTGGCAGCGACCGCTTACTATCAGGTGGAGCGCATGCTCGTTTACTACTTCAAGTTTATGTATTAAAAACGTTTAAGTATTAAAAAAAATTAAGTATTAAAAACGCGACGATGAAGTCATAATGACGCAAAGGAAAGTAGATAGTTTAACACACAGATAACGGTAGACAGACGGACACGTAACAGCCGGGTCATATGAATAATTAGGAGGTCAAGAGCACTTCCGCTCAATCGCAACACGTTTAGGATGCGCGCAATCAACTTTTATTCATATCACAATGGCGGCAACGGTCATATAGGCCTTTGATAGTTTGAATGTGACAAAGATGTTAAATAAGAAAGATGGCTATTACATTTTTATGATAAAGAAGCCACGATCTCGTGTAAGGCCATCTTATCTGGGGTTGGTTACAGATCTTGCCACGGACGTGCGAGTTGTGAAATGAACTTCCTCCCGAAGTATTTCCGGAGCGCTATGACATGGGATTATGACTCTGGTCTTGCTTGTCTGGTCTTGGTTTGCCTAGTCGTTAGGTATAAATATTAAAAAAATATATTTGATCTACTGATTGACTCTAATTCTATCTGGGGTTGATTACAGATGTCCATGGGCGGTATATACCAAATACCATTAGTTGGAGTGCATGCTCGTTTGTTACTTCCGCGTCATAAAAAGGATACATATAAAACGATACAGCCCATGGACATTCGGAACTAAGCTCAGATAAGATTAGAGTCCTAGTTACGGTCGGCAACAAAAACGTTATTAGCCCTGAAGACTAAGATGGAACTCCTCGGATAAGTATGTCTCATCTCCCTTCAAACCAGAACACAGTAACGCTTAGCACTGCTGTTATAGGCATAGATGCAGTAATGGTGCCTCTACGGTCTAACCGTACTCGTATTGTCTTGATATTACATCAGCTCTGGATACGCTACAATTCGTCGTAAAGTTCTGCGACTCCGCACTGATCAGTTCAGAATATTGCTGCCATAACAGGATTCCAATAAGACAAGATGTCGTGAAAATTCTCAAACGCTCCACAACTCTTATCATATTGCGGTCACGGTACTACGATATTTATCAATTAACATTTACGACCAATTTAACATAAAATTTTAAGTGAAATTACGCTCAGAATGGTAAATATCAAACAAGTGAAACATATATCACGACATGACATAACAGCGAATGGCTTAATAAACTGCATGATTGCATAGACTCCGAGCTACCGCGTTGTTCAGATCACACTTTATTGCTTATAACGTAATCCATACATATAATAAAAATGAAAGTACTGTGTATGCTGTACATCGCATACATTTGCAAATTTTCTGGAGGACTGCGAATAAGTAAAAATACAAATTTCTATAATATTTACAACATGTGTTTGAAATGATATCAGTGTGTGATAGAGTTTGGTAAATTTTTGAAGGTAGTAGAACTCTTGTGAGTTTACTCCGGAAGCACCACCGCCACACCTATTTCTGTCTAAACACTGCTGTAGTGTTATGCGCTGTTGTATTTTGGTCCGAAGGGTGTGGTAATTGAGACATATTTTTCCGAAGCATTCCATCTTAGTCCTCAGGGGTAGAAACGCATCTGTGGCTAACCTCAGGTGAGACTTTGATCTTACCTAGGGTTGATTACGGATGTCCATGGGCGGCAGTAGCCATTTACCACCAGATGGGCTGCATACTCGTTTGCTACTTCAATACTATAAAAAAACTTTCACACAAAAAATACTGGGATTATTCTGCTGCAATTTGGAACACGAAAATTTTATGATACTTATATTAACGCATGGGATACTCATAACCGTGATAAACGTCGCCGTAGTGTGAGAAGGCGAGGGAATAAGTTAGTACGAACATACACACACATAGTACATATATAAAACATTTAAACTTCTAGAGTAATTAACGTTAGCTTAAAGTTAAACCGGCGTAAATTGTACTATTTTCTGATGATTGTATGAGTTTGCGCCAGTATGTCCTGATGGCCAGTTTCGCGTCCGAAATAAACCAGTGTAAATCATGTCTAAATGTATTCTTACAAAACCTTACCACGACAAGGCATGAACACAATTATGGCAGATATAAAACAAGAATACACGTCGCGAAGCTATTTCATTTACATTCTAACAGCACAATTCTACCATCTCTAAAAGCTTTCACTGAATAAGTTCGTTACCTAACGTGTGTAAATTACAAAGGTTGAGCGTGAAGTTAGTTATATGAATAAAGTTCACGGAAATGCGCACACTAAAGGAAATTCTGCTTTATACGAGTGACATTAGTATCAAACACGTGAGACACTAAAACAATTCATATAATTGCCTTCCCAATTGAGATCTTAGTGGAAAGAAAAAGCCTTGTGCAGTAGTATGACAAGTGTTGTCAGGTTACATTATCGGGTCAGAAGGTAAAACAATTTAGGGATGAAGGATGAATTTAGGGAACAAAGGGATTTGGGGTTGCGGGAGCAAACAAAAATGTTTTTTGTTTTGCATGCTAGTAATTTAGTAAATCTGAATTTAATCCTACATAACGATAGTCAGTCTTGCTAGACTAGTACAACGTACAAAATATTACAATGAAATCGTAGCTTTCCAATAATAGTTTTTTAATAAATTTATTGATTTAGGACATTTAGTGTCCCGATTAGGTGAAATGAGACGTGTAGACCCCTGAAATTCGGTACAGATCACTCGCAGGTTGCATCTTTGGGTAACAAAGAACATCAAATTAATTGCATTCATATCCGAGATAATAGATACTTACGAAATAACATTTTCATGTATATTGTTAGACAAAATAACTTGCCCTTGTGTTGACAAAACGCGTCAATTTTTTGCAGACTTTCGCATACATTAACGTGCGCCAACAAAGTCTGGAAAAAGCACCAAGGAAATCTGAATTCCAATGCGCTGAGGAAACAATTAACATTATGTTCTTGCCTTACATTCAGAAGAAGGTAGGTATCTTGGAAGACAGTATCTAAATTTCCGTGTAATTTACTACCGCATTTTCCAAGATTGTTGAATGTAAAGTCTTTGGGAGCTCCATGAGATTTATTTACGTTAATTGCAAACCAAACGCGTTGGAAACCTAGCTGAATTCATTTTATTTTTATAGAGATTTCGGTGACATACGAGCACACCGTAAGCGTGGTAAATAAATTAAAGCCCTACCCAGTCCTACCTAATGCTTTACGCCCAAATACTTTTAGGTATATTTCATTAGTAATCTTGTGTAGGTTTGTGACAAACGAGGGCTATACTTGCTCCCACTTATTTTTAAATATGATAGATGCATCAAACGAGCGTGCAGGCGACCTAATGCTAAGTGGCATCAGACGGCCATGAACGTTAATAATCAACCCAGGTTGGATAAGTCCTTCTTAAAGTAAACCAGAACTACATTCCTAGCTACTCTTCAAACCATCATCATCAGAACACCCTTTTCAATTTATTATAGGGCAGAAATAAGTAAGATAACTCTGGAGTTAACCAACGACGGATTCCATCACAATTCAATCAAACGATTCTTAAAAACATTATACACGTCAAGCGTGGATTTTTGCTACCAGTTTTATCTTACGTCTTGCCAGTAATTAGTATTGTATGACCGTTAGTGAACTTTCACAAGCCGTAATGTTGCCTGCCTTTGACAATGACTTTTGGCATTTACATGGGACATTCACTTTCTAGACTCATCCCACATTGTACCATATGACGTGGATATATTACGCATACATATGTGTCATCGTATTATCGTAACATGTATATAAAATTGAAGACCAAACGTCTGTGATTTCGAAATAATGGCCTTATTTCTCTAAACATATCCAATTTTAATCTAATTTCTCATTAACTGTGCCCTCCCGGTTTACAGGTAGCGCATACGGTTTGAAGCGGTACTTAATATTTTTTTAAATAGGATCATTTACTCCTTTTAATAGCTATCTCCAAAAGTCTCATCAAATTAAGTCCTGCCGTTACGGATATAAATTGGAGTAGACAAACAGACAAAATGTTAATAATTGTTTCTTTGTTAAAATACTATCTTATACTGTTGATATAAGAGTTGTTGTAGGGGTGCCCACAACTGAGGGAAGTATGGAGCATACTCCACGAGATACTAATGGCATTAAAATCTTTGTCCGGGCTCGATTTGGATAGATTTTTACATTTTTGTAAAAAGTATTAACATAGTTCATTTTAATTTCCGAATAGATTTAATTTCAATATGGACGTAACAGCTGGGTAAAACTAGTCTTTGTGACGAGGACAGGCTACCGGACGCGAGCCGGAAACCGGAACGACCGCGACGCATTCTCAAAGGTACTTAAATTTTATTAAATTCGATTGTAATCCCTCTCTATTATAACTATGAGCGACAACCAATCTATGGAGTGGTTATGTAGCGTACGCGGAATTGGATGGGCGGACTTACGTTAAAAAATTGTAATAAAGAAATGCTCAGTGCCCTTAACACGAGTTGAGTACGTGTTTCCAAATGTTTTAGTCAAATCATTGCAATGTACATTACATGTTTAGTTTTTCCTTTTCGGCCATACCTTGTCCGTGGTAGACCTCTTTGTGATTCAAGCCCGGAAGCCCCACCGCCGCACCTATTTCTGCCTAATAA